>JBAKBP010024422.1:0-35198 GCA_037953745.1 Lithodes maja
GTATTATATTATGTTATGTTATGTATCATCTGTATTTATTATATTATATTATATTATGTATCACCTGTATTATATTATGGTATGTATCACCTGTATTATATTATGTATCACCTGTATTTATTATATTATGTTATGTATCACCTGTATTTATTATATTATGGTATGTATCACCTGTATTTATGTACATTACTTTGTGTCAATAAAATCTTTTGAATTGAATTGAATTGAGTTATATGACTACCAGTTTAGCGAGAACCCTATTTGGTCCCAGGGAGGTCTTTTTGGACCTCCCCAGTTTGGTTCCATTAGTTTGGAGATTTTAAGACGATTCACCCTTTTAGTTTGGCGATAATAAGACGCCTTACCCCATTTTTGTGTCTTTTAGTTGTTTAGTATAAATATTGTATATATATATACATATTTATGTGTCTGGCCAAGTAATAGCGAGCCTGTAACTTAAAAGAACTCGGCCTACGGCCGGGAAACTTTGCTGTCCATATATATATACAGATTTAGCTTAAAGAAGGTCTGGGTGGGATTTTTTTTTACCTTGAAGGAATTATGGGAAGGTGTTTTTGTTTGCCTAGGGAACTATTTAAAATGCATTGTTCAAAAATGGCAACAACAAGCAAAATTCGCAATAATAAGTAAAGAAAATAGCACAATTACCCCCAAGACGTCGGATCCGATAGTGTTAATTGAGAAAGATATTACCTTTTTCGATTGTAAAAGGACCTTCCAAAGCCGCGTATGAGGAACACCTGAATGAAGAGGACAAGTATCCTTATATGAGTATGAACATGATTAGACTAATATCCAGTATTCGAGAATGGATAATAAGTCGTAGGCGTGTGCATAAACCTTTAACCGTCCTGGTGGTGTAATGGTTAAGGTGGCAAAAATATGTGTGTGATAACCCGGGTTCGAATCCCGGTGGATCATATATACTTTAATTAATTTCATTGGGGGTGTGGTGGTGAGATTAATAAAAATAATATGATAGATAGAATAATGTTGATAGTTTTTATTGTATTTTATGTAGGTTTGTGATACACGAAATGGGGCAAATATATTTTATTTATGTTCGGGACCAATGGGAGTTATAGTTGCAGTATATTAAAATGTGCGTAACATTTTTGTTTTAAGATATTTCCCCGTGCCAAACGCTATTTTATTGTTGAACAATAATTTGGCTTTGTTTTTACACTAGCTTATTTTGTATTACCAACACTGAATCAACACTGTTTATAACAAAATATTCTGTACAGTTTTAAGTATTCAAAGGGAGCAGTTTTTTGTAAATAAATGTTGTTCTAGTTCCAACGTAATTCATTTTGTATCAAGGGAGTTTTATACCAGGATATGCTAATTATTGGTCAATTACACGTTTTTTTGTTTATTTATTTTTATTTTTTTTATATATAATTGGGCGACCATTATTATTTCATACCCTATGTAACTATAGATAAATAAAACTCTACCAACATAATTACCCCAAACCATAATAGCCATAGTATATCAACTACATACAGTATCATAGTTGAGTTATAGAGCTTGTTTGTGAGAGAGAGAGTGTGGCCATATTATAGTTTAAACGCCATTTTGGTGCCATAATTACCAAAGAACGGAGTAATATTATATTTTCGAGCATGTAGAAATTGTGTCCAAAGTTCAAACTAAATATCTTGCACCTGCGTTGTCAAATATGAAATAATGGTATGAACATATGTTGGTGTAAATAGAGGCTAATGGCACCAGTGTCCCCACAATGGCGGAGGTTGTACGATCTCTATTACGATAGGATCTCTGGTTCCAGAAAATAATTGTTTTTGGCTCGGTGATTACTACGTTAAGGTGGTATCACACGAGAACACTTTATCGTCAATTTTCGATGGTCAACATATTACCGGCAATATTCATGTGATCTGTTAACCCCTTGAGGATTATGACGTGTTTTGACGGTGTATTCCGGCTTTCATTAGACGATTATTTTCAAGTTAGGAAGGATCTGTTGGAATCAAAAGGGTAAAGACTATCTCGATTAACTCTGATCTCCATATATCCCTCCTCATCCGAATACACTCGTCTAATAATAGCTAGCAAACATAAACGAAACGTGTATTGGATCATAGAAGGGTTAACATGTTGACCTCACAATCTGCCAGACCAGTGTTGATGATAACAGTGGAGGAGAAATGGGCGCTCGTGTAATACCGGTTTAAGGGGAGATCTCCACTTGAGGGATTTTTTTCTTGACCCCTTTCTCCCTCATGTTTAGCCCCATTGCATTTGATATTATAAAATGTTTGCCCCATTAGTTTAGCGATTTTAAGAACTTTCACCCCATATTAAGACCTTTCGTGCCATTTAGGTGTCGATTTTATCCTGGCGAGCGATAACGAGCCTGTAATTTAAGAGGAACCGGCCTTCGGCCGGGACATTTTTCTACCGAAAAATGTACAAATTTATCTTGAAAGGGACTCAAGGGGATGTAATTTTAAGCTTGATGGAGGTCTAGGGAACAAACTAAATACCTTCCCTTAACACTATCTGGTCCGACGGCTTGGGGGTTACTATGATATTATGTATGACTATTATTGCAGATTTTGCTTGCTTTGACCACTTTTGAGTAATGTATATTAGTTTGTCCCCTTGGCTAGCAAAAACGCCTTCCCAGACTTCCCATTCAGAACCCAGAACCCCTTCAAGCTAAGTTTGTACATTTTTCGATATAAATATGTCCCAGCCCAAAAGCCGATTTCTTCTAAGTTGCAGACTCCCTATCGCTCGCCCAGAAAACAAAAATCGACACCTGAATTGGGTTAAGCGTCTTATCATCGCCAAACTAATGAGGTGAAACGTCTCAATATCTCCAAACTAAGGGGGCGAAACAGGGCAGGTCAAAAAGCCCCCAACTCGGGACCAAATAGGGTTAAGCTTGTGGTAAAACAATTGCACGCAGCATAACCCTTTTTTCAGGTGCGGTGGCTATTCAATAAATGCATCAGCTTAAGGGGAGGTTTTTAGTTGATTCCCTAGACTTCCATCAAACTTAAAATTACTCCCCCAAGACCCCCTTTCAAGATAAATTTGTACATTTTTCGATAGAAAAATTTCCCGGCCGAAGGCCGATTCCCCTTAAATTACAGGCTCGCTATCGCTCGCCAGGAAAAAATCGACAACTAAATGGCACGAATGGTCTTAAAATTGACAGAAATGGGGCGAGGGTTCTGAAAATCGCCAAACTAATGGGGCGAACGTCTTAAAATCACAAAAGCAATGGGGCTAAACATGAGGGAGAAAGGGGTCCAGAAAAAAATCCCTCAAGTGGAAATCTCCCCTTCAGGCCGGGCCTATAGTGCTTATTATTTGGTCTATATGTTTATATATACTTTTATTTGTTAGTTTCCTCGCTAGACTTCCATCAAAATACAAAGAACACACTCTAAACCCCCTTCCAATATCAATTTGTACATTTTTCGGTAGAAAAATGTCCCGGCCGAAGGCCGTTTCCTTCTAAGATTACAGGCTCGCTATCGCTCGCCAGGACAAAATCGACATCTATATGTCACGAAAGATCTCAATGTTGACAAAGAAATGGGGATAAAGGTTTCTAAATCGCCAAACTAACGGAACGAACGTCTTAAAACCTCAAAACTAATATGCTAAACATGAGGGAGAAGGGGGTCCATAAAAAGCGAGTACTACCCCCTAAGAAAATAATAATAATAATAATAATAATAATAATAATAATAATAATAATAATAATAATATACAAAACACTAGACCAACCTGCTGGACTATGGCTGTGTC
Organism: Lithodes maja; assembly: GCA_037953745.1. NCBI lineage: Eukaryota > Metazoa > Arthropoda > Malacostraca > Decapoda > Lithodidae > Lithodes > Lithodes maja. Next base: position 3,814 of record JBAKBP010024422.1, read on the forward strand.
GCGATACCCCGCCATAAAAGCCTTAATTGTTCCTGTCGTCTTTTAAAATATGCTCGTGGGGAAAAATGTTAAGCCTTGTCTGCAATTTGACGATCAAAGGGACTGAAACAAACGGGCATGAGATCTGGCCTAGTTTGGCTTTCATGTGGAGAGAGAATGTATTTGCGTGTGTGTGTGTGTGTGTTTGTATGATTTGACTTGCGCAATCTGAAATAATCTATCATATTTTTTCTTGCAGAAGAGAGAGAGATTTATTTTGCATAATTTAACTTAGGCAATCAGGAATAATGTATCGTATATTGCCGTTACAGAAGAAAGAGAATGAGTGTGTGTGTGTGTGTGTGTGTGTGTGTGTGTGTGTGTGTGTGTGTGTGTGTGTGTGTGTGTGTGTTTTCCCCTATGTGTATGTCAAAAAGGCAAAGCTGCCTATAACTTGTGTCCCTCCCAAAGTTTAAAGAGTGAAAGCGAGCCAAATTCGAGGTACATGTCTGTTTAGTATGATTTTCCTGGAACAAATTGATATATGATATTTTAGTTTGCGTTTACGGTCGAGAGAGAGAGAGAGAGAGAGAGAGAGAGAGAGAGAGAGAGAGAGAGAGAGATAGGTGGGATTTTTTTTTTTTTTTTTTTTTTTTTTTTTTTTTTTTTTTTAACTTAAATAACTTACCTTGGGGAAAAAATGTGAATGGTAGAACGTTGGTGGGAAGTGTTCTTGTGGGTGTGACTTATTTACTTATTGTTCATGCTTCAATTGAAAGAAACTGAAATGAGTCAGCGATATCTGTCTATATATATTTGTTGTTACCGTCTTAGTATTTAGTTAGAAGCTGTCCTGTGCGCTGGTGGGTGTAAGTGGAGAGGTTTATATAATCGAAAATTATGATAATATTTATTTAAGGGGAAATTTCCACTTGAGGGATTTTTTTCTGGCCCCTTGCTCCCTCATGTTTAGCCCCATTGCCTTTGAGCTTTTAAGAAGTTCACATTTATCTTGAAGGGGGTCTAGCGGGTGTAATTTGAAGCTTGATGGAGGTCTAGGGAACAAACTAAAATCCTCTCCTTAAAGCTCCGTGTGTCCAGACGTTATGACTCTAACATCAAATAACAATCCTTCACTAACTCATCATTAATTACATCATTAAGTATCATTCCTTCATAACTCATCATTAAGTACACCATTAAGTATAACTCGTTCGCAAATCATCATTATGTATACTTCATTGTGTATAATTCCTTCATAATTCATCAATATGGACGTCTTGAAATATTAATCCTTCACTTACTCATCATTAAATATTCCATTAACTCCTTCCGTATAACATCATATATTTTTCATTTAATTCCGGCTATTAATAGATTTGTTTTTTCTTATAATTTAGGATGTATTTGGGGAAGTCAGAAGGTTAATTACTGTCAAATTTACCCCTCTGGTTCCTAGAGGGCCTTCCAAAGCTGAGTAAAATCCTTTCATTTTAGCTAGAGTTTAATGAAAAATGGCTCATCGCCTATTGAAAGGACTACCATCAATTCTTCACTAACCCCTCATAAAGCTCACGTACAAGGTGTAATTTACTCATAATGTTGGTCTTCATTAGGTAGGTCATCATTAGGTCCTTAATTAACTATGACATCCTCCAATCATCGATCGATCGCTAATTATAACAATAATTGGGCCAGCATTCTCTAACCCCATTTGATGCGAGAAGGGCCTTATAATTGGACCCTCATTGCTGCACTATATTAATTTGTAGCTTTGAAATAATTTCACCTAATTTATTTGGCGACTATAAGACGCTTTACCCCATTCAGGTGTTGATTCTTTCTGGGCAAACGATAGTGAACCTTTATTTAATGAAAAACCGGTCTTCGGCCGGGACATTGTTCTAACAAAAAAAAAATACATATTTAGTTTGGAGAAGGCAGCGTTTTATAGTCTGGATGGGACTTGGGAAATGTATACCCATCTCCGTATTCTTGAATTATGATAGACCTCTTTGGCGAGAAAGAGAATATATATATATATATATTCACCTTTGATCTTGAAATTATTTGTCTGAAAAATGGTTATTATGTTGTTAATGTACTAAAAAACGATGTCAGGTTATTTAGTTAATTATATATATATTATATAATTGAGAAGATGATCATTTGAGCTAACCCCACAGCCTGCACCTGTGACTTCGACCCTTAAATACAATTTCATTTTTTCTTATCTGTGGCTTGAATAGGCATTCCGAAAATGATATGTAGGTTTAACAAAAATAATGTGTCAGATTAAGGAACAATGATTAATATTCTGGGTTTGACATTAGAGTTTAACTTGTTTTTGTTTTTGTATGTAAATAGGTCAATATGTTAATTGAGTTTGCTGATTTGTTGATATATTCAAAATAATGTACAAATGTTCCATTGACTTTGACCTGTGACCCTAACCTTCATGTAGGATGGCATTTCTTGCTTGCGTGACCATTACATCAAATGCGTGCCTAATTTAGTGAAAGTTAACAATTAGTTTAAGAGGTATAAGAACAATAGTTAACCTTGGCTTTTGACCCATATCAATAAACTTCGTAATATATATGTGACAATTGAATGTTTTCTTTTTCATGTAAAGTGCAACTGCAATACAAGTACAACAATGAGTAGAACAAAAATATTACATTTTGAGCCGCGTAACTTATAGTTTAACATTCTCATTTTACTTGCAATCTGCCATACTCATGTTACTTGCAATCTGCCATACTCATGTTACTTCCAATCTGTCATACTCATGTTACTTCCAATCTGCCATACTACAAAGGAAATCAAGCAACAACAGATATAGTGACCCTTCTAGGTTGCTTGTCCTCCAAAACACTGAGGATCAAGTGTCCCAAACAGTGGTTTAGAGTGGGTAAGGGAACATTGGAAAGGGAATTACTGCCCTGGAACTAATGTCCGTGGCAGGATTAGGAAGTTAGTAGGGGACAGATGGGTTAGTAACTGAGGGGGGGATAAAATAAAGTTATTCATTTACAAACGCAGTCAGTCGCGGGTTTGATGCGAGATATTTGTCTAGGCGGAGTTTAAATGAATCAACGGTGATGCAGTCTATAACGTTTCGGGGAAGCCCATTCCACAAGTTGACAACTCGATTGAAGAAGAAATTCTTAGATTCGTGTGAGTTAAAAGATTTACCAATAATTTTGCAACCGTTTCCCCGCGTGTAATTAGATTGGTCGATAGTGAAGTACTTACTACAGTTCATATTGTCGATGCCTTTGATGATTTTGAACACTTGAATTAAGTCACCTCTTAATCTGCGCTGGGTTAAAGGAAATAGATTTAATTCTCTAAGACGCTCTTCGTATGGTTTGTTCTTTAGGCTAGGTATCATTTTGGTAACTCTACGTTGAACTCGTTCTAGCTTGTTTATATCTTTTTGGTAATAAGGGCACCAGGATTGAACGCAGTATTCCAGAAGAGGGCGGACTAATGAATTGTAAAGGGTTAGGATAACTTCTTTGGATTTATGCTCAAATGACCTGCCTATAAAGCCAATTATTTTGTTTGCCTTCTTAACAACTTCTGAACATTGTTGACTCGGTTTTAGGTTACTCGATATTGTTACTCCCAGATCGGTTTCTCTGTTTACATTCTTAAGCTGAGTGCCATTCATCGAATAGTTTGCTTTCTCATTTAGGTATCCGATATGTAGTACTTTACATTTATCCGCATTGAAACTCATTTGCCAAATTTGGGCCCAACATGACAATTTATCTAGATTGTGTTGCATATCGTCAACTTGTTCTTTTGAGAGTACGCTATTTGCAATTTTTGTATCGTCAGCAAATTTTGAGATTGTACAGGTGAGACCCTCATCTATGTCGTTGATGTAAATTAGAAAGAGAATTGGTCCTAGTACCGATCCCTGGGGTACCCCGCTACTTACATTGGTCCATTTTGATGCCTTACCGTTTATGACTACTCTTTGCTTTCTGTCGCTGAGCCAATTACTTCCAATGTTACTTCCAATCTGCCATACTCATGTTACTTCCAATCTGTCATACTCATGTTACTTCCAATCTGCCATACTCATGTTACTTCCAATCTGTCATACTCATGTTACTTCCAATCTGCCATACTCATGTTACTTCCAATCTGCCATACTCATGTTACTTCCAATCTGCCATACTCATGTTACTTCCAATCTGCCATACTCGTGTTACTTCCAATCTGTCATACTCATGTTACTTCCAATCTGCCATACTCATGTTACTTCCAATCTGCCATACTCATGTTACTTCCAATCTGCCATACTCATGTTACTTCCAATCTGCCATACTCATGTTACTTCCAATCTGCCATACTCATGTTACTTCCAATCTGCCATACTCATGTTACTTCCAATCTGCCATACTCATGTTACTTCCAATCTGCCATACTCATGTTACTTCCAATCTGCCATACTCATGTTACTTCCAATCTGCCATACTCATGTTACTTCCAATCTGCCATACTCATGTTACTTCCAATCTGCCATACTCATGTTACTTTCAATCTGTCATACTCATATTATTAACAATCTGTCATACTGATTTTACTAACAATCTGCCATACTCTTATTATTAACAAACTGTCATACTGGTTTTACTAGCAATTTGTCATACTCATTTTACTAGCAATCTATCATACTCATTTTCCTTACAATTTATCATACTCATCTTACTTACAATCTATCATACTAATTGTCCTTACAATCTATCATACTCATCTTACTTAGAATCTATCATATTAATTTTCCTTACAATCTATCATACTCATTTTACTTGCAATCTATCATACTAATTTTCCTTACAATCTATCATACTAATTTTCCTTACAATCTATCATACTCATCTTACTTGCAATCTGTCATACTCATCTTACTTACAATCAGTCATTCTCATTTAATTTACAATCTGTCATACTCATCTTACTTACAATCTGTCATACTCCTTTTGCTTACAATCTGTCATACTGATTTTACTTACAATCCGCCGTTCTAATTTTACTTACAATTCATAATATTTATTTTGAAAACCAGAATAACTCACTCAAATGCATCCAGATAATACGAACACTTGAAGCCGCTTACAGACTCCGATACATTGTGAAGCCCAAACCTGCTCGTGTGGCGCCTTCCTTACACTTTATTAGGATCCAGAGAAGTTCATAAACTCATCAAAAGTTTTCATCTAAGTTGAATTCCCTCATTACTCATCTTGAAACTCCTTTATAAGAACTTTTTCGTGCCATTAACACTTTCATTATTTGAGGACGCCTTTGTTATAATATTTTGGCTACCATTAGACGGTTTTCTGAAGCTTAGTAAGAACCTGTAGGGGTCAAAAAGCAATTTATGTTAGTCAATACCCAGTTAATTTAGAAAGGCCCTTTCTAAGCTACTGCTAGCCAGAATAAAAGAAAACAAACTCCCAAGTTTTAAATGATTAACTCTCTTAGTATACCATTACGTATTCTTTCATTTTAATCTGGCTATTATTGAATGAATTGATTAGTTTTAGACGGGGTCTGTGAAAAGAAATCCTAATTGAGATATCGATCCCTGGATAATAATAATAATAATAATAATAATAATATATGTATGTATGTATATACTCAGGCCCAATCCCCACTTTTCCCTTTTTTTTTTTGAGGGGGGGGGGGGGCGGCTCAAGACAGAGCCCGAATGGGGACATCACAACAGAAAACAATGAACACACAAAAACAAAATACAAATTCACACACATCTAGACCATCCAGGATAAGACCCAGAGACCAGAGTCACCAAGGTCCCTCTAGCACTTGCCCGGCCCCCGACCACCCGGAGAGGTTCCGATCTCGGCAGGCAGACATGCAGCAGAGCCGGCAGCTAATGAGGCTGAAAATACACAATTCCTTAACCTAACTTATCCTAAGTAGCCAACAGATTTTACTCTGGCTGCCACAAGGGTGCCTACATAGGATGTGGGCAAGGAACCAGATGGAACCCAGAGGTGGCACATCCACACCTAACCTCCACAGCTCGAAATGTTTTTGACAGAAACCTCACCAGCAGGTAGATGGGATTGAACCAACCCAACTACCCAACACAACACAACACAACCCCTCTCCCTGGACGCCTCTCTACCATATTGTGAAGACCCAACCCAATTACCCAACCCAACCCAACCCAACCCAACCCAACACAGCCCCTCTCCCTGGACGCTTCTCTATCATGTTCTCCAGACCCAACCCAACTACCAAACTACTCAACACAACACAACACAGCACAACCTAACCCCTCTCCCTGGACGCCTCTCTATCATGTTATCCAGACCCGCAGCCGTCTATATGTGACAATACCTGGTCCTGGCTCCTGTGTTCGGGCAGGCTAGAGGGCTTCAGACATTGCCCTGCTCCTGAATACTTAGAGGGTCGAAGGTGGTGGTGTTGGCGGGGATGGATGTGGGGAAATGGTGGTTGTGGTGGTAGTTGTAGGGAAATGGTGATTGTGGTGTTGGTGGTGATGGTTGTGGGGTAATGGTGTTGTGGTGTTGGTAGTTATGGTTGTGATAATGGTGGTGAGAGGGAATTGAAAGTTAGTGGTTGTTTTAGTGGCGGTGGTGGTGGTTGTAATGGTTGTGGTGATGGTGAAGAGTGGGATAGAGGGGAAGTAGTGATGATGGTGTGGTTTGTATGGAGGGAAGGAGAAGGGAGAGACAGTGGTGGTGGTGGTGAGTGGGGTAGAGGGTAAGTAGTGATGGTGGTATTGTTTGTGTGATGTGTAGGAAAGGAGAGAGATAATGGTGGTGGTGGTGGGAATGGAGGGGGTGGAGGTAAGGATAGCTGTGGTGGTGAGGGTAGTGGTGGGTTGGGTTCGGGGATAATGTGATAGTTATCAATTAATCCATAGTTGTTTCGCAATTTATTTACTACACCTCAAGTATAAATATAATATTGATTAACATTAAGCCTTACATTATTCAAATTCAAATTATTACAATATTGATGTTCAACCTTCATTCACTTTTGAAACTATTAATTCAAATGGTATTCTAACTAGAAATTAGTATATGTCAACAGTCTGAATTAAGTTAAAACCATGAATCTTTGCTGAAAAAACTAACAAACATTAATATACATACATTTAGCATTAGCTAGTTAAATATAGTATGTGTGATACCGTACTAAATCTGAGAAATAATTGCACATTTAATATCTACACTAAACTCTAAAAATTGGTACGTAAATATTAGGATAGAACATAATAAGTTTTTTTGAGTTGTTTTTTAAATGCATATGTACTGTAAAATGTTCAGCTAAATATGAATATGTAATAGTATATATATATATATAATATATATATATATATATATATATATACTGTATATATACAGTATATATATATATATATATATATATATATATATATATGTGTGTGTGTGTGTATATATATACTGTATTATTATATAATGTATACATATGGTAACGTTAATCAGGAGGATCCGTGCGTTCCACATTATAACATCAAGGGTCAGGCAGCCAGGCTGGACACATCCACACCATTACTCTCTCTAAAATGTGGTGAATACAATAATAGAACAGACCACATTTCAAATTAGGCAAGTTTAATTTTAAGATTACACTGTTCTGTTGTTTCATGATCAGAACACGAACATTAGGGGAACCTTTGGCCCGATTATCTTTTGTAATAATTCCTGATCACCATACCTTCAGTTAGGGTTAAGATAGGCCATGGGTCAGGGTGCAATCGGCCCCATCAAAAATTATTTGTTTAGCTCAAATTATTATTTACTAGGCAATTTTATTAGTGTTGTGGAGATGATATAATAACCTTGGCCATTGAGTCCCCATATCAAACAACAGTTGCTTGTTGCTGAAAGCTTGACTCACGTTGATAGTACTAATTCGAGTGATTTTGGGATTTGGTCTATCGACTATAAAGACTTCACGCGCAACCATTCCATCATAATAACATTTCACGAATACTCCTCACCATACATACAACCTCGCCAAGGGGAAATAAACCCTCGTGTAAGCTATCATCGTCCCCTCGGGAATAGCCGGTTCAACAATGAAATCATAGTCTTAGGATGAATGATGGCTAAGAGGGAAGGCGGTGATAATAGAGACCATATAGTATCAGAGATCGGACAACTTCCGCTAGATTGGGGCCACTGGGGTCATTAACTCCTCTTTACATTCAAACATGCTAATACCGATAATAAACATTTGGCAATATTGGTACAGGATAAATAACTTAGTCTGATAAATAACTTCTGATTTCTATATGATCAACAATATTATATCACCCCGGTGTTTGGTAATTACGGCAACAAAACGGCTTCCAAAGACAAGGATGACCCCTCTCTCTTACAGCAAGATCTGTAGGTGATTGTAGTGGCGGCGGTGGTGGGGGTTTAACTGATGATTGATAGCGTAGATGTTGTTAGTGCTGATGATTGTATTAGGGGTTGTGTTTGTGATGAGGTACCGGTAGTGGAAATGTTGGTTGTTGTGGTGGAGTGAATAAGGGTGAAATGAGTAATGTAATGAACAATTTATTTAGTTATTGGAATATCTGTACTTTGCGCCCTCTCTTAAACTAAACCAACATGTTCGGAAATGGCTGTGCTAATTTACGTGGTCATTTTCTGAAACCAAGGTTCAGTTTCATGTCGCTGATGAAACACCATATTGTAATTACAGTTTCTTCATTATATATTCCAAAACAGTAACTAGAACATATAGAGGCACTCCTGGCTTGAATACATTAGTCCATTCTTAAGGGGAGACAGACCATTTTTTGTTTGTTTTTTTGGTCTATTAATTCATGTGTTCCTTAGTTTTCTCGCTAGACCTCCATCAAGCTTAGAAAAACACCCCCTAGACCCCCCTTCAAGATAAATTTGTACATTTTTCGGTAGAAAAATTTCCCGGCCAAAGGCCTGTTCCTCTTAGAATTTCAGGCTCGCTATCGCTCGCCAGAAAATAATCGACACCTAAATGGTACGAAAGGTCTTAAAATTGACAACGGAATGGGGTGAAAGGTGTTAAAATCGACAAACTAATGGGCCGAACATCTTATAATCTAAAACAAATGGGGCTAAACATGAGGGAGAAGGAGGTCCAGAAAAACGGTCTGCCTCCCCTTAATTAACTTGAATAATGCAAATATATTCTAACCGATCGACATTAATAATTTCGCGAAACTGATAATATGCGAACATCTCATGATTTCAAGCAACTTGGATGTTTAGGTATGGAAAAAATGTCAAAGCGGTTACACTCCTGATAAGCCTAAATAGTCACAATTCTATTCAGCCTAGGTTAATGTAGGTTAGGCATGGTTATTCAGCCTAGGTTAATGTAGGTTAGGCATGGTTATTCAGCCTAGGTTAATGTAGGTTAGGCATGGTTATTTAAAGTGTCTTTATCTTAGTTTTAGTTAGGTGAAATTGAGTAAAGGTATGTTAAGGGGGGTCACCTTCATTTTTTCTCTTTTTCTGGCTTGTATCCATTCGGTCCCATTCAGCCAACTGTTTTAAGACGTTTGTCCCCATCCAGGTGTCGATATCTTCCTGGCGAGCGATAGCGAGCCAGCATTGTATGGAGAAATCCGGCTTCGCCGGACACATTTTCTATCGAAAAATTTACAAATTTAGCTTGCTTTCAAAACAAAAATATATATATGCTGGCTCGCTACTTCTCACCAGGAAGATATTGACACCTGGATGGGGGTAAACGTCTTAAAACAGTAGTCTGAATGGGGCCGAATGGATACAAGCCAAAGAGAGAGGGAGAGAAAGAGAACAAAATCGAGGTGGGCTCCCTTAGGAGACTTTCCGTTCTGATTGTGGCCGTTACAGAGAATGGCCGTTTTGACTTGAAGCCCCAACTGGGTACAATGTTCACCTTGAGCTACAGAGGTCATACGTACAGTCAACTTGTATAATCCGCAGAGTCTCAGAATAGTGTTTAGGCTTAATTTGAAGCATAACAGTTAATGTATATAAGATATTTACAGTATACAAATTAGAAAAATAATGAATAAACAAATATATAAGCAATACTGTTTCCTACATTAACCTGAAACATATAATTGTATAACTACAATCTCTGAGACTCCGCGGATTAAAAGAGTTGACTGTACAGTCCGCCAAATAAGTGATGTTGCGGCGCCAAGTATTGTTTGATCAATAATTGGTATCAGCACTATCTAAGTATTAATTCATAGTTTCGAGTGAGATATACAAACATGTTCCTATCTTTACACAACCTATTTAACATCTGACAGACATTAATACAGCATTATCTAAGCACTATCTAAGCATTAATTCGTCGTTTCGAGTGAGATATACAAACATGTTCCAATCTTTACAAACCCTATTCAACATCTGACAGACATTAATACAGCATACAGTGAGCAAAACATAATGACAGCGGCGACACTACTTATGTGGCCATACATACGATCACGCTAATAAGTCATGTCCCAGCTGTTATTACGTTTGGCTTGCTCTGCGCTGTATTAAAGTCTGTCAGATGTTGAATAGGGTGGGTAAGTGTAGGAATATGTTTGTATAGTTCACTCAATATGAAGAAATGAAGCTTAGATATTACTGATACCCATTATTGATGAAAACATACTTGGTGCCGAGACATCACTTATTAGCGCGACTGTACCACAAGCTCGCCTTTAGTCGTATAGTTTCAGATATTCAGAGAGAAAAATTGCGGGCATCAATTATTTCAATGAAGCCTGCCCGTGCAAAATGGACGCTTGCACTGCTGAGACCGCGTAATGTAACATGCCTTTGTCATTTCGTTAAGGGAGCCCACCTGGTTTTGTTCACGTTCTCTCCCTCTCTCTCTTTGGCTTGTACCCATTCGGCCCCATTCAGCCTACTGTTTTAAGACGTTTAGCCCCATTCAGGTGTTAATATTTTCCTGGCGAGCGGTAGCGACCCAGCATATATATATTTTTGTTTTGACATCAAGCTAAATTTGTAAATGTCTCGATAGAAAAATTTCTCCGGCAAAGCCGGATTTCTCCATACAATGCTGGCTCGCTATCGCTCGCCAGGAAGAAATTGACACCTGGGTGGGGATAAACGTCTTAAAACAGTTGGCTGAATGGGACCGAATTGATACAAGCCAGGGAAAGAGAGAAAAGGAGAGAAAGATAGAAACAAAAGCCGGTGAGCCCCCTTAAACCAGCGACGCCGGAGAATGTCGTCCCTTGCTGTTCTGCCTTCTGCAACCAGCAAGGACTCGGTCTCGTGGCTTCATCTTTGACATTCACCCAAAACCTCTGAGGTGAATGTAGGCACCAGGGACCGAGCTGCCTGCACACATATATATTATTAATTCCAATAAATGCTCCAACTGAACCAGGTGATTTCTTCGAACCCAGTGAATGTCTTAGTTAGTAGCTTTCTTCTGGTATCCACTAGTAATCTTATACTTATAATGACTATATTGGGATATGTTTTGAATATAAATCCAAAAATGTTATACATACTTCATATAATTCATTGGTTCGCCCTCATTTGGAACATTGTGTCCAGTTTTGGTCACCATGATATGGCGACCAAAGTTGGACACGGAATAACTAGAGAGAGTACAACGGAGAGTAACTGAAGTTATTCCCTGACTAAGAAATATACTATATGAGGAAAGACTAAAAGAGTTAAACGTATTTACCTTAACAAACCACTGAATAAGAGGAGCCCTAATCTATTTTGTGTGCTATTATAAAAGACCATGCCAACATGAATGCAAGTAGGTATTCACACCAGATAACTCAAATTGAACAAGAAGTACTTGTTCCTAAATTGTCAGAAAGGCGTTCATGTACACTACATGAATCGAAGCATTTCTTTTTTCAACTGAGTAGTCAACTTATGGAACAGATTGCCTAAAAATGTTGTAGATTGCCATACAGTCCAGGCATTTATACATCGCCTATATAACTACCGGGTGGATGGGACTCGTTAAATGTTGTAGATTGCCATACCGTCCAGGCATTTATATATCGCCTATATAACTACCGGGTGGATGGGACTCGTTAAATGTTGTAGATTGCCATACAGTCCAGGCATTTATATATCGCCTATATAACTACCGGGTGGATGGGACTCGTTAGCCTTGGTCGGCAACTCATCTTGGGGAGACAACCTTATACAAATCCGGGTGGATGGGACTCGTCAGCTTTGGTTGGCAACCTGTCTAGGGGAGTAAACCTGATACAAATCCGTACTGCTTACCTAAGGGTAAGGCAGGTTAGTGGATGGATTAGCCGAACACCACTGTAGAAAAATAGTGCTAACAAGATACACAGAGGGCCTCGGAGTCGGACAGATCCTAAATTGAGTGGTCGATCCTGTAAGTCCTTCACTAAACTGGCTCGGGTTGTCCCTCTTACAGGGAATAGGTCCGCTTGGGGGCATTCTGTGTATGGCCACCCTCGTAAGGGGAGTAAGGAGTCCGGCAATAGATAGATAGATAGAGATAACTATCTTGCCATGAATCCCTGACTGACTGTGTTTGTGCCCGAGTAATGTGACTGTATCAATATCGTTCAAGGTTCTATAGTTTTGTTTTATGGTCCATAGCTTTTCTGGAGCAAAACCCCTGCAGTTGATTGTGGTGGCCTTTTTTTTTTTTTTTTTTTTTTTTTTTTTTTTTACAAATAGCTTAGTAAGGACCATTAGGTCTGTTGTTGCGTGTCTTCCTTTGTATAATTATTTACGTGAGACCAGCCATCCAGGAATATTATGTTTATGATAATATGATCATTATATAAATAATAATAATAATAATAATAATAATAGTAGTAGTAGTAGTAGTAGTAGTAGTAGTAGCAGTGGTAGCAGTGTTCATAATATATAGACTGGGATACCGGGTAATTTTTCGCACAAATAATTTATCTCGTAAGTCATATATCTCGCAAATACTTTCACACGTGTCATTTCCTTCACAAGTTATTTCACCCACAAATAATTTCGCCTTCAAATAATTACTCCATTAAGTTATTTCACCCAGAAGTTCTTTCGCTCACTAATCACTTTGCGTAGAAATTAATTTGAAACTATGTTGATTACAAATTGCTAATTAATTTCGCAGAATTTCACATAGTCCAATAATTTAAATGTCACTCAGATAAATATCTTGGCTTGAATCCCCGACTGAATAAGTTTGTGCCTTAGTAATGAAATACAATAATAATAATAATAATAATTATTATTATTATTATTATTATTATTAGTATTAATAGTACAGTATTATTATTATTATTATTATTACTATTACCTGTAGTAGTAGTAATAGTAGTGGTATTGTTATTGTTAGCATTATTGAGTTATTAATATTAATGTTATTGTTATTATTACATAATATTATACCCTATCAATGTTGTTGTCCCCAGGTATCTGAATTGAAGACCTCCAGCTGATTTCCGTGATAATAATAGCTTCCCTTCAACAAGCAGCCTAGTAGGGAGCAGGAGGTATGCATTTCCTTGTATGTCTTTGTTATTCTTTGTACAGTAATAAATATTTCATCTAAACAAATGTACAGTCGAAATACGAATTATAATATTAACACCCTTCGACTTTTGTCAAGTTGAACAGTGAATATAATGTTTAAGGGGGCCCACCTCGCTTTTTTTCTATTCTCTCCCTCTTTCTTTGGTTTGTATCCATTCGGCCCCATTCAGCCTACTGTTTTAAGACGTTTACCCCCATCCAGGTGTCAATATTTTCCTAGCGAGCGGTAGCGAGCCAGCATATATATATTTTTGTTTTGACAGCAAGCTAAATTTGCACATTTTTCGATAGAAAAATTTCTCCGGCGAAGCCGGATTTCTCCATACACTGCTGGCTCGCTATCGCTCGCCAGGAAAAAAATCGACACCTGGATGGGGATAAACGTCTTAAAACAGTTGGCTGAATGGGGCCGAATGGTTACAAGCCAGAGAAACAGAGAAAAGGAGGGACAGATAAAACAAAGCAGGTGACCCCCCTTAACACGGCTGAACAAAGCTTCCTTGTTAAACATTTGTAAACAAAATATTTTACTAAATATTAAGTAACATTTTGTTAAAGCCGGGGAGAATAGTGGAATTAATATTATGAAGGTACTGCGGCACGGCAAGTAACCCTAATTGTACAATAACTGTAAAGAAGATAATGACAAACAAGCGTGTGTGTGTGTGTGTAAGTGTGTGTGTGTGTGTGAGTGAGTGAGTGAGTGAGTGTGTGTGTGTGTGAGTGAGTGTGTATGTGTGTGTGTGTGAGTGAGTGAGTGTGTGTGTGTGTGTGTGTGTGAGTGAGTGAGTGTGTATGTGAGTGTGTGTGTGTGTGTGTGTGTGTGAGTGAGTGAGTGTGAGTGTGTGTGTGTGTATGTGTGTGAGTGAGTGTGTGTGTGTGCGTGTGTGTGTGTGAGTGAGTGAGTGTGTGTGTGTGAGTGTGAGTGTGTGTGTGTGTATGTAAATAAAATAAATAAATAAATATATATAAATAAATGTGTGTGAGTGAGTGTGAGTGAGTGAGTGTGTGTGCGTGTGTGTGGAGGGAGGGGGGGATACTTTTATATATAAATATACTACTATACGCTAGTGTAGTGATATACACCAATATACAGTATGTGGGTAGAAAAAGGGATAATTGATATATATACAGTCGTCCTCCTTTGACTGCTAGATTTCCTTCCCAAGCTGTATTAAGGGGGGTGACCTGCTTATTTTCTCTCATTCTCTGGCTTGTATCCATTCGGCCCCATTCAGCCTACTGTTTTCAGACGTTTATCCCCATCCAGGTGTCAATTTTTTACTGGTGAGCGGTAGCAAACCAACATATTTTTAAAATGTTTTTGACAGCAGGCTAAATTTGTAAATTTTTCGATAGAAAAATGTCTCCGGCGAAGCCGGATTTCTTCATATAATGCTGGCTCGCTATCGCTCGCCAAGAAGAAATCGACGCCTAGATGGGGATAAACGTCTTGAAATAGTTGGCTGAATGGGGCCGAATAAATACAAGCCAGAGAAAGAGAGAAAAGGAGAAAAAAAAAGCAGATCCCCCCCCCCCCCTTAAATTAACTAGAGACAGCAAGAATATACTTAAATGAAACACCTTGATATTTGATAGGGTTAACTTCCTGACCTTTCATAACCTATATAAACCGCCTACTGTAAGCAAGAGATAGATAACAACGAGACAATACCCTATGGAAGAAGTTAAACATTATACCGGTAATATATATATATATATATATATATATATTTGTTTTTTTAAGCGCATCAAAACACAAATATTTATGATGCATTTTTGTACTTAATTTGTTCCCGTCTTAAATGTGTTTGAGTTATTTGAACTATCGCACACACACACACACACACACACACACACACACACACACACACACACATTTACATATATACAGTAGTTGTGTATGTCTGTGTATTTATAGCCCAAGTCGTTCTATGCAATGTACACATCCAAACACAGTGCTCCAGTATAGTATATAATAAATACCGATACATAACGACTGCTGCAACACGAGGCCCATCAATGCGGGCAATTACCTCTAACTTACAATACAAAAACGATCAACAATGCAATTCTGGTTGTTGTTGTTGTTGTTGTTGTTGTTGTTCCCCAAGCTGCCTGGCCGAACAGCCCCAAGGCCCCGAGCAAGGCCAAGGCCATAACCGAGCGCCCCTACAGAACCCTCCCTGCCGACCACAATAAAGCCTGGGTGACCGAAGCCACTCCATGGCGGGGAGCTGAGGAGGGTGCGGAAACGCCCGGGAAACCAAAGCCCCACCCAGGGCCCTGTGCCTCTCAGCAATTATGAAGAGAAAGTTGAGGGGCAAAGGAAAAATGTGACGCTTTGGCTTCCAATCTTGGTAGATTGGGAGGTCAATCCACGGAAGAGACGTGGAAGAGACATGGTGATGGGCTGGTCTATCAGAGTGAGAACTGAGCAATCTCTGCCATACCCATAGCTTACTCTGACTGTTCCTTTTACTTAGATATTTTCTAGATCTCAAGTGCAATTCTGGTTAAGGGGGGTCACCGTTTTTTGTTTTTTTCTTTCTCTCCCTCTCTGTTTGCTTGTATCCATTCGGCCCCATTCAGCCTACTGTTTGAAGACGTTTACCCCCATCCAGGAGTCAATATTTTGCTGGCGAGCGGTAGCGAGCCAGCATATATATATTTTAGTTTTGACAGCAAGCTAAATTTGTACATTTTTCGATAGAAAATGTCTCCAGCGAAGCTGGATTTCTCCATACAATGCTGGCTCGCTATCGCTCGCCAGGAATAAATCGACACCTGGATGGGGATATAACGTTTTAAAACAGTTGGCTGAATGGGGCCGAATGGATACAAGCCAAAGAGAGAGGGAGATACAGACAAAACAAAGCGAGGTTGGCTCCCTTAATACGCTTGCCTCCATTGTTCCCTTCCTCCCTGATGCCTCTATTTGTTGTGCACATGTTTGTTTGTTTGTCCCCGCTGACAAAAGCTTACCGCCGTGACTCCCCGGGCATGTTTATTATTGTTGTTGGATCTGGGGGTAGTAAGCCGCGAGCATCCATTCCATGATTATAACCCATGCAGTACCAGGGACGTAATTTTTAGCAGATTGTGGCAATTATTAGACGATTTGATTCAGTTTAGCTTAGGACGAACCTCTAGCAATTATATGGCTTCAAAGTATCACAACCAACCATTTTAACTACCACACATCCTTCCTAAGCTGCATAATATCATCTTAATATAGCTAGAATACAATATAGCACACGTCGCTGGTACTCAAAGGGTAAATATTGCCCCGCCTGTATACCTGTCAGTGAGGACTTATTGAGGAATATTGGCGAACTGATACGGCATAGAAATTCTTAGGTCTAATACGTCATTAACGGGGACAGTGGCTGTTTGTTTGGTGTATTAATTTATTTATTCATATATTTGTTTAGTTTCCTCCCTAGACCTCCATCAAGCTTAGAAAAACACTCCCCTACAACCCCCTTCAAGATAGATTTGTAAAAATTTCGATAGAAAAATGTCCCGGCCAAAGGCCGATTCCTCCTAAAATTACAGGCTCGCTGTCGCTCGCCAGGAAAAATCAAACCCTAAATGGCACGAAGGGTCCTAATATTGACAAAGAAATAGGGTAAACAGCCATAGAATCCCCATACTAATGGAACCAACGTCTTAAAAATCTCAAAAATAGTGGGGCTAAACATTACGGAGAAGGGGGTCCAGAAAAACGGTCTGTCTCCCCTTAACCGTCAAAAGATGTTGATGCTAATTAGACACATTATAAACAGTGTCACAAAGTACTCTGAATACAGATCAAACGAATTTATTATTATTGGACGAACTAATCGGATGTGAAGACTTAAAAGCTTCATCAAAGGATCAGGTAGTAAATTTAATTACAGGATATAATAATAATTAAATTTAATTACAGGATATAATAATAATTAAATTTAATTACAGGATATAATAATAATTAAATTTAATTACAGGATATAATAATAATTAAATTTAATTACAGGATATAATAATAATTTAATTTAATTACAGGATATAATAATAATTTAATTTACTAGTGATAGGGCGTCATAATTCATTCCTGAGTGCTGTACAGTATATATATATATACTGTGTGTGGGTGTTTTCCTTATCAATTTGTCATTAGTTTCTGTTTGTTTCTTCCACTTTCATGTGGTGGCGAGTCAATCATATAATATAACATTGTTGTACTATATCACTAAAGTATTATTATTAGTATCGTGACAGTCAACATTGTGTTTCTCCATACAGTAATCCTCACTTCCCTCAACCAGAGAGCCCTTTAAACCCTCCCCACCTCTTTCCTTTTCAAACTCATCACCTCTTTCCTTTTCAAACTCATCACCTCTTTCCTCTTCAAACTCATCACCTCTTTCCTCTTCAAACTCCTCACCTCTTTCCTCTTCAAACTCATCACCTCTTTCCTCTTCAAACTCCTCACCTCTTTCCTCTTCAAACTCCTCACCTCTTTCCTCTTCAAACTCATCACCTCTTTCCTCTTCAAACTCATCACCTCTTTCCTCTTCAAACTCATCACCTCTTTCCTCTTCAAACTCCTCACCTCTTTCCTCTTCAAACTCCGAACGGCATATATTATTCAAAGATGCAAATAGGTTGACATTTAGAGGGTTAATTTTGATAGTTTTACCCCGTTCGATTCCTAGAGGTCCTTCCTTAGCTGACTGTTTTAAGTGGGTAGGTGTTATTGCATTGTATATTTATGTATTTATTTATTTATCAGTGTTTAGTTTCCGCCCTAGACCTCCATCAAGCTTAATAAATTATCCTCATGATTCCCCTTCGAGATATACTGAATATGTACATGTTTTCGGTAGAAACATGTCCTCCAAAATTATAGGCTCGCTATCGTTCGCCAGGAAAAACATTTACACTTAAATGGCACAAAAAGGTCTTTATATTAGTCAATATACTGTATGAGACGAATGATCTTAAAATTCCCAAACTGATGGGTGAACTTTATAAAATTTCAAAACTAATGGGGCTAAACAGGAGGGAATAGGGGGTCCAGAAAAAGTAATTATCTCCCCCTTACTCGTAGCCTCTTTGGTCCGTGCTCGATATAATCCTATCAGTATTGGTCGAGTTACCGGTTTGGTGTGCGGCCGTTTGGGTCCGTTAGCCGCTTGTCTCCACGATCTATTATATAACTGTGTTGGTGGTGTAACGGCTTAGGTGCTTGTGTTCTGGGTGTGGTGTCCCGAGTTCGAATCCATGGAGGACCATATGCTTTCATTGGTTTATTCAAGTACATTGGGGTTTGTAATTGATGATTAATGTTAAGAACAGGGTGTTACTTATATAGGCAAAGGTGAACGGTCATATGTATCTGGTCGGTAGTGGTCGATTCTAACAATATACAGGTTGCTCCGAGAACATGGAAGGCTTATTTTGATCCAACTTAGGGTCATGCAACTATCACTTTTGTCTTGTCTTTCTGTGTGTGTGTGTGTGTGTGTGTGTGTGTGTGTGTGTGTGTGTGTGTGTGTGTGTGTGTATGTATGAGTGTGTGTGTGTGTGTGTGTGTGTGTGTGTGAAATCGTCAAGCAAGCACTACATCTCAACTCGTTAAAATTATCTTCGATTTTTCAGTCATTCTATTAAATGTTTCATAACAACTACCTCATAAATATAATAGACGGCTACCTTATCCAACTAATTTAACGACTAAACATGTAGTCCTTTAACTAAATCCATTAACTAAGATATTGTAGGTAATATATATATATATATATATATATATATATATATATTGAGAATATATCACAAATACACGTGAGCCACTAAATGTTTCTAGTCTCTCAGTGGGGATCGAACCATCGACCATCAGAACGATAGCCGACGCTTTAGTCAATTACACCACGGCAGTCTGCCGTGGTGTAATTGACTAAAGCGTCGGCTATCGTTCTGATGGTCGATGGTTCGATCCCCACTGAGAGACTAGAAACATATATATATATATATATATATATATATATATATATATATATATATATATGAGTTGGCCCTTAGTTTAGGAGCTAATTGCAAGACTCACCTTCATATTTCTAAATATTCTACATTTTTGTACTTAGTCTCGCATGAAGTAATAGTATTTAAACTTATTAAATATTTTTGTTGGTGGGGGATCTCTTTATTCTCAAACGATAGAGCAAAGTAAAACGTCTATATTTCAGTATTGTAATTGATATGCGTTATGAACTTGTTTTGGTTTTTATTTAACCTATTGCAAATCACTACTGCTTGGAAACATACTGTATATATATACAGTATATATATATATATATATATATATATATATATATATATATATATATATATATATAGCGTATATAACTACCAGCATTAAAGATGTACGTTTTATGTGTTAGAAGCGTAATGACATAAAATTATGCTTCAGAAACGTGGCATGTCAAAGCGGTTTGAAATATATGAATTGTCTTACAACAATATAGATTATAGATAATGTCAGGATCAGTTAACAGATATGAGGAGATCCTGAACTTTCGCTATCTTTCACAAGATCTTCACGTGTACCTATGAAGATGTCAGAAAATAAAGACACAAGTTCGGGATCAATTGTTTCCATAACTTTTCCTGTGAGTCACTACTTGTGAGTCACTACTTGTGAGTCACTACTTGTGAGTCACTACTTGTGAGTCACTACTTGTACGTATTTGTTTACCAAGTCTAGGTGGCAAGGCCGGTAAGATGCTTAAGGGAGCCCACCTCGCTTGTTTTCTCTTTCTCTCCCTCTCTCTTTGGCTTGTATCTATTCGGCCCCATTCAGCCTACTGTTTTAAGACGTTTACCCCCATCCAGGTGTCAATATTTTCCTGGCGAGCTGTAGCGAGCCAGCATATACTGTATATATTTTAGTTTTTGACAGCAAGCTAAATTTGTACATTTTTCGATAGAAAAATTTCTCCGGCGAAGCCGGATTTCTCCATACAGTGCTGGCTCGCTATCGCTCGCCAGGAAGAAATCGACACCTGGATGGAGATAAACGTCTTAAATCAGTTGGCTTAATGGGGCCGAATGGATACAAGCCAGAGAAAGAGAGAAAAGGAGAGAAAGATAAAAAACAAAAGAATGGTGACTCCCCTTAACAGACACACCACAGAAGTATGAGGGTTCAAGTCTCGGCTGGGAAGAAGCCACACTAATATAATCCATTTAATCAGTGGCCCGGTCGGCCACTGAATCTGGTAAACCAAATTACAACCTGCTTCTCCCAATGGTAATACCTAGCGGTTTTACAATTAATATATGCAGAGAGAGAGAGAGAGAGAGAGAGAGAGAGAGAGAGAGAGAGAGAGAGAGAGAGAGAGAGAGAGAGAGAGAGAGAATCATAACAGAGAAATATCAAAAGAACATTTAGTAATGGTAGGTGTATGCGGTCGCAACTGTTTACAAAACCCTTTCATAATTCTGTGTCATATTTCATCCCTAATTAACTAGATGAAATTTTAACTGTAGTGAAGCAAGGTTTACGCAATGTGCAAGCAAATAAATGTAAGTTAAAAATTATTCAAGTTTAGTACAAAATAACGTTGTTCATTGGATTTTGAATGATTTAGAATTTTAGATGCTATTAAGAATGGCAATAGCATACTGCGAGTCTCGACGTCTCGACGTATGCAGGTGTCTATTTTGTTCTGGGCGAATAATAGCGAGTCTGCGAAGTAGGGGATTCCGGTCACCGACCTGGACATTTTTCTACCAAAAAAAATGTACATATTTAGTTTGAAGGAAGTCAGGGGGGGGGGGGGGGATTTTTTTAGATTGGACGGGGTCTGGGGAGCCGTGATATTTACTATGGGGAACAAACTAAAAATACGTTGTTCGATAATGGCAAAAGCAATCAAATCCCCCATCAATCATTATTTATCATAATATCGTACTAAACTCCAAGTATACCAGATAGTGTTAATCTAATATGAGTTCCCGTATTTAACCCCTTCAGCAAAACTAATCAAAATTCTGGCTAGCATAAGGCGATGTTATTTAGTGTAGTAAAGACGTGTTGTAGTCAAGGGATTCCAAACTATCTTGAGTACACTGTAAATGCTAATGGGTATGAAAAGAACAATTAAAGTGTCCATATTAATCTACCCAAATAAAGGCAGATTGGTGGAAGTAAACCCATCTTATGCAGCGATAGAAAGGTAAATTTTCATTCATAATAGTTACTGATAATATATACCTTTTTTATTTCCTTGTTATACTTTTAATTTTTGTTCAGTGTACACTCGGATACCATAGTCTCTAGCCCACTCATATATATTCGTGGACTTCATCTATTTCTAATTATGGAAGTATATCTCTGTACACGAATTTATGAATAAAATGTTCTATACTATATTTGGATAAAGAAAAAAACATAGAGGGTTCTCAAATTCTTATGAGTGGGCTAGAGTGTACAATAAATTCATGTTTCCTTGTATTCTCGTTAACTCCTTCAGTATTTAAAGACGCATTTCCTCATTTTAAGGGGGTGACCAGTTGACTATTTTATTTCGCTCCCTCAGATCCTTTCTAATCTGAACAGTGTTATCTAATGATAGCCAGATAATATTGCTATAATGCACTATGGGTTATTTTTTTTCAATCGTCAGGGACACCTTTTCAATTAATTTTGGCTATCATCAAACTAATCTAATCAAGTTTGGAAGGCCTTCTAGGGTTAAATCTGGCTAAATTAACTTTCTGACTCCCACAGTTCTTTCCTAAGCTGAATAAAATCGTTTACTAATAGCCAGAATATAAGGAAGAAACGCACCCTCGTATCTTGAAAGAGTTAATACAAGAGAATTTTAAGCTCAGGAAAGATCCCTCGTCATGAATAAGTTAAAAAAGACATTTCTATACGTAATCGTATCTCAATAGCCGTAACAAGTAAGTCAAAGTAGATGGTGCACTAAGCGAGGAATGCATTGCTATCATTTGCACTAATGATGCGCCGTTTAGTATCGGCTTTGCAATTAGGTTCTCTGAAGCACTCAATTCAATACCTCTTAACCCATTCAAGTAAATGAGATTCTTATTTTATGTCTATCGTCAATTACACTTAAGCCTCTCAATGTATCATGACGACGGTCTTCTTCATTGTATTATACCTTCCATTTGATTATTTTACACAGCTCCAGAAGGACCTCGGACAATCAATGCAAATATATTTAATATATAAGTGATGTGCCTCTAGATCATTCCCCCCGAGAAACTACCATTCCAGCACAGGCAGAGAAAACATATTTTTAATTTTCTAATTTACCATTTACGAAGGGGATTTCGCCCACCACTACCCCAAGAAACTCTGGCGACCATAACAGCACGTCTTCGGACCACAAGGACCTCTTCAATGGTCCTATACCATGTTTCGTGAATGCTTCTCCTGTCCTCAATGCACCACTCGCTGCTGCTAACCAATCTGTTAGCACCGTCTACTGACAATGCATTTTATGGAAATCTGCACAAGAACACCAGGTTATTAATGACCCTGGTTGCTACACAACTAGTCGGCACAAGATGTGTTTCTAAAAAAAGTACAAGATGTGTTTCTAAAAAAAGTACACATTTATTGTACCAACAAGGCTGTACACCTAGCAACACTACATACTAACTGAGCCTTCAAATCTTGACTACAAGAGTCGCTACACATCTAGTAAGCATCAGCGAGATAGTGGAATAACCATATATATTATACAGTATATATATATTGTTACGTATCTTGATCCTCAAGTGGTTAACTTGATGAATCTAGATAGCACAGAGATATATATTAAGGTATCAGTCAGCTGAAGGCAAAACAAAAGTAAAATCTAATAAAATTATTTCCTGTTGTTGCTTCCTTTCCTTTTGGATCTTAGGACTTAGTATCCTTTATTGACTGATACTTTTTAATTATGAAAAATACTGAAACTAATTAAAGTCATGTAGTATTTATAAAGAATATTATTTAACCGAAGCTTAGTAGGCTATGGTTATGAACCGAATAAGTTATATCTAAAGGACTATTAATTCTATAAAAAGTCTTGAAAGATAAATATTAAAGTAAGAATATTTCAGTCTCTTAACCTATTTGAAATGAATAGATAGTTTTCTTATGTCCTTTTATTTATATTTAATTTAATTATTCTTGGTTCTGGTCTTACGTTAATAGAATTATATTATTATTATCATCAGGAGTAATATCAAAGTCACATAAAAAGTTAGATATATATTTAATAATTAGTTAAATGTATTTCTTAACCACGTAACATTGGTTTGATTATGAGTAAATAAAGTTACAGGATCGTTTCATAGATTCGATTCAGGTCTCACTCAAATAATATGAAAAGCAAAATATAATATTTTGAAGCAAAAGAATTTTCTTCAGCTTAGGAAATCACTATAAGTAATATTAACACAGCCATGTTAGTCTAAGGCGATATTACTAATATGAGACAATAGCATCACCGTACTAAGCACCGTTAAGCAATGTAAGCTTAATTCAAAGAAAATGAAAGAACTCGTAAGTATTAATATAAAACAATAGTATTACTTTCATCATAACCCAATTACTTAAAGAGTTGCTTTAGTCCACAAGTTAGTCAACTAAAATAGTTAAGTACATAATAATAGCGTTAACGTTAATTCCCAATCAAATAGTTAAGTACACAATAATAGTAGCGTTAACGTTAATTCGCAATCAAATAGTTAAACACATAATAGTAGCGTTCACGTTAATTCCCAATCACATATCTCACTAACCAACATAACGTAAGTGTTTACACCGAACACACTTAACACACATTTATATAATCTGACTGACAGTCACAATCCCATTATAATACTTCACCCCGTCTTCCTCCAGCTGCAAGTTCACCTTCCCCAACTCCAAATGAGACTGATTTGAATGCCCACAACTCGGGTCTTATATACCAAACAATGATGGTGTAGGAACGAATCAGGAGGCGAGTGATGGTGCGCGCCCCTATCATAGCTCCTCGAGTTGCATAGCAGGTGCCTGGTCCAATCACAGCTCCCGGCGTCGATCATACGTCATAGCATCGTGGCATCGAGGTAGTTTGCAGAGTCCCCTATGACGCACGCAGGTGTGAAGGCTTGTTTGCAGGTATGCGGGAGAGGTAGTTTCCCCACTCGCTTCACCGTTTGGGTAGTTCGGCTCCTTCAACTCTAATTCTAACTGTTAAATTAACATACAGGGCTCCGTATGTCAGAATATATATATTATATATATATATATATATATATATATATATATATATATATATTATATACCGGTATAATATTATATCATAATAGGACTAAAGAATATATCTGTGTTCTCCACAATCTTCCGTAATATATTGGTAATATTTATATTGTTGAGAGGAAATCGTGCAGAACAATCGGCCTTTTGCAGGTTTCCCAATGCTTTATATATTCTTCTGTTCAATGCACTCCATTTACGAACTATTGGGCTAGTATCTCACTCATATATTGTCGGGGTTGGTCCTGCATAACCAAGTGAATAGTCTTTTGTCTGTTTTCTTGTTTTAACTTACGGTAAATTGCCATGTTCCCATAATTTTTTGTTTTGTTTTGCGAAATATATTGTTCGTCGTGAGAACTTGACATTAACATGATTTTGAGACAGATTAGTTTCGTAAATGTTCATTATATATCGAGAAATCAGCTGTCATTGGATTATTTTGTCCATCAAGTGAAAAAATAGACATAAATAAGATGCTATACTATTTGTATTGCTATCGTATGGGCATAGGCCTCTTGGTGTAAATAATTGAACTCCGTTGCCATATTATATTGCAGTATAATTGTCTAGGGTAAACAAATATTGTCTAGGGTAAACAAATATTGCAGTATAATTGTCTAGGGTAAACAAATATTGTCTAGGGTAAACAAATATTGTCTAGGGTAAACAAATATTGCAGTATAATTGTCTAGGGTAAACAAATATTGTCTAGGGTAAACAAATATTGTCTAGGGTAAACAAATATTGTCTAGGGTAAACAAATATTGCAGTATAATTGTCTAGGGTAAACAAATATTGTCTAGGGTAAACAAATATTGTCTAGGGTAAACAAATATTGCAGTATAATTGTCTAGGGTAAACAAATATTGCAGTATAATTGTCTAGGGTAAACAAATATTGCAGTATAATTGTCTAGGGTAAACAAATATTCTTTCTACAACTATAATTTAACAAAAGACTAAATCAACCTGTGACTCCTTCCCCATGAATGTATCAAATAAGCGTCCGTTTTTTAAATTGTATTCAGTTATGTTTTGAAACACCTAAGACGAATAATTTGTATTTAAAACTGGACCTATGTTTTCGTAGATATCCGTTATGTTCCTCAAGAGACCATGGAGCCTTGACAGCACACACACACACACACATACACAACAGACACACACACACACACACACACACACGCACATACAAATATACACACACAGTACACATACACAAGACACAAAAACACAGAAACACACACACACATATACACACAGTACACATACACAAGACACAAAAACACAGACACACACACACACACACACATACACATATACACACACAGTACACATACACAAGACACAAAAACACAGACACACACACACATACACATATACACACACAGTACACATACACAACAGACACAAAGACAAACACACACACCAAACGCATGTACAAACAGAAACTTTTAATTACGTACGTCAATTATTCATCTGGGAACCATTGCTTCAAAGTATTTTAATTTAATATTATATTTTTAAATCAACCCTATTCTTGATTTGGGTAGTTGTTGTTGTTGTTGTTGTTGTTCCCCAAGCTGCCTGGCCGAACAGCCCCAAGGCCCGAGCAATTCCAAGGCCATAACCGAGTGCCCCCACAGAACCCTCCCCGCCGACCACAATAAAGCCTGGGTGACCGAAGCCACTCCATGGCGGGGAGCTGAGGAGGGTGCGGAAACGCCCGGGAAACCAAAGCCCCATCCAGGGCCCTGTACCCCTCAGCAATTATGAAGAGAAAGTTGAGGGGCAAGGGGAAAATGTGACACTTTGGCTTCCAATCTTGGTAGATTGGGAGGTCAATCCACGGAAGAGACGCCGTCACTTGAGATCTAGAAAATATATAAGTTAAAGGAACAGTCAGAGTAAGCTATGGGTATGGCAGAGATTGCTCAGCTCTCACTCTGATAGACCAGCCCATCACCAATTTGGGTAGTTAATACAGACAGTTGGAATTGTGTTGTTATCCACAAAAGATCATGTAGAGGTATTTATTACGAATCTGTTATAAATAACTCATTAATAGTAGTAATATATAGGACACCTCATGCTGTTTTGAAAGAGAAAATTAACAATATATAAGTGGAAATATACCCGTGGCCGATTGATTTAAGTTTTGGTACGGAAGCCTGACTAATAGAGGTTTATATTAACTCTCGCCAGGCTGTACTCATTATAGATTCTTCCTTCGCGGAAAATAGTCAAGCATTACTCCAGGTATTTCGTCATATTTCTGGAAGCTGAATGGAGTTTGGTTGTTTCAATGTAAATTTTGTTGATAATAATTTGCCGAAGAATTTAGTTTGTTCCAGCTAGATATCTGAGCCGTGCCAATAGTTAAATGACAAAATGTGGTACTCTTTTTCAATATACCTATCTCTCTCTCTCTCTCTCTCTCTCTCTCTCTCTCTCTCTCTCTCTCTCTCTCTCTCTCTCTCTTTCTCTCTCCATATATATATTGTACCTTAAATTGTCAACAAATCAGGTGGTAAGGAAAGACAAATTATCGTCCATTACAACTGTATAACAAACAATCAAAACAAGTCAAGATTAACATCCCACTGGACTAACTTTTCTCACAAGCTGAACTCTTACTTGGTTTGGGTGAAGGTATGTTTAATTAATACGGACTCATCCGACGCCTTGCGGGGCTATTGTGGTGTTTATTTTATTGTCATTGAGGGTGTTGGTTGTATATTCCATTTTCGAATTGACTGACAGCCTATTGATTAATCTGGCCCCTAATACTAAAGTAACGTCTCCCCATATCCCTATCCTAGATCATAAATATTATATAAACTAATTAATAGATAGCCATCCCACAGACCTCCTTCAAGTTTTGTTTGTTTTTCGGTAGAAACACATTCATGGCCAAAGGCCGGTTTCTCCTTAATTGTAGGCTTGCTACCACTCGCCCGAAAAAAATTATGCCTGGACGGGTTTTATAATTGCTAACGTTATGAAGTGAAACGTTTTAAAATCGCCAAGCTGATAGGGCGATACTGGGGGAGCCAAAAAGATCACCCTCGGATTCGGTAGGGTTACCTCAATCCTGCATTCCAAACGATGTCGCATTTTTATTGTTATTTTGATTGTTCTTTATATTGTCATTTTGATTGTTCTTTATATTGTCATTTTGATTGTTCTTTATATTGTCGTTTTGATCGTCCTTTATATTGTCGTTTTTATTGTTCTTTATATTGTCGTTTTGATCGTTCTATATTTTGTCGTTTTGATTGTTCTTTAATATTGTTGTTTTGATTGTCGTTTATATTGTCGTTTTGATTGTCCGCATAATTGTCGTTTTGATTGTTCGATTAATTGTCGTTTTGATTGTTCTTTATATTGTCGTTTTGATCGTCCTCTATAGTGTCGTTTTGATCGTCCTTTATATTGTCGTTTTGATTGTTCTTTATAGTGTCGTTTTGATTGTTCTTTATATTGTCGTTTTGATCGTCCTCTATATTGTCGTTTTGATCGTCCTTTATATTGTCGTTTTGATTGTTCTTTATAGTGTCGTTTTGATTGTTCTTTATATTGTCGTTTTGATTGTTCTTTATATTGTCGTTTTGATTGTTCTTTATATTGTCGTTTTGATTGTTTTTTATATTGTCATTTTGATTGTCCTTTATATTGTCGTTTTGATTGTTCTTTATATTGTCGTTTTGATTGTTTTTTATATTGTCGTTTTGATTGCTCTTTATATTGTCGTTTTGATCGTCCTTTATATTGTCGTTTTGATCGTCCTTTATATTGTCGTTTTGATCGTCCTTTATATTGCCGTTTTGATTGCTCTTTATATTGTCGTTTTGATTGTCCTTTAGTGTCATTTTGATTGTTCTATATAGTGTCGTGTTCATTGATTTTTATATTTTCGTTTTGATTGTCCTTTGTCGTTTTGATTGTCCTTTTTAATGTTGTTTTAATTGTTCTTTATATTGTCTTTTTTATTGTTCTTTATATTGTTGTTTTGATAGTCCTTTATATTGTCGTGTTGATTGTTCTTTGTTTTGTCGTTCTGATTTTCCTTTAAATTGTCGTTTTAATGGTCCTTTGTGTCGTTTTGATCGTCATTTATATTGTCCTATATAATGTTGCATTAATTGTCCTTTATATTGTCATTTTGATTGTTCTTTATATTGTCGTTCTGAAATTCCTTTTGGTTGTCGTTATCTATGGTGTTGTAAGCACGTCATCACTGGACATATGTGAGGTTTTCTTAGACTGAACAAGTTATAAATACACAAGCAAGTATTTCGCTGCCCAAGTGTCGCTCGTTAAGGCCGAAATGCTATATTCGCCCTTTAGTTGCATAACACATACATCATGCAACTCTTCAATTCCGACAAGTCCTATTGATATATGCGTGTGATGATAGATAGATAATAATAAAGACTCGTTGAATACTGCAAGTAATAACACTGCTCTAAGTATCCGGGGCTGTTACGTTTCAAGTGTGTTATTGGTATGTATTTGAATTACAAATACAGCAGTTATCTTTCACAAAGACCCACAGAACTGTCAGAAAAAAACGAAACCCCTTATAGATTAGCGGTAGAGAAGGAGGCCATTCGGGGGTGACCGACCCTTACCCTCGGATTGGGCTAATATCAAGAACAGCCTAGGCAACTATTTATTCCTAAACCGTCCCAAGCTGTGTACCAGCACGTTCTGCCAATCTCAGATGCCAGCAAAGCTGTTCATCAGCACAATCAACATAGTATTCCCATCTCTGAAGCTGCACCTGCATCAATTCCTACATCAGTTCCTGCACCTGCCACAAGAATCGTCGAGTATATCCCGTGGGAGAGTGATACTGAGGAACACTACACAACCGAATGGTTGGTTGATCAGGCACCAGTGACCAGCCCTCTGCGACATCATCTGCAGCCAGTTCTGTGTTCCTTCCTTCGCCACCTTCGTCGGCGACCCCAGAGTTGTCGCCCGACCCTTTGTTTACCCCACCAAGAAACCTTAGAAGTTTCATGGGTGCTGTATCCTACGACTTGTAGTGCAAATGGAGACCTAACTTGCCTGTCATTACTTCACTTCCATTTATTGAACCTACTGAACCCTGTACCAGTGTTTGACTTGAACAAGGTACCTTGTATGTCCTTATTTTCAGATATATTATGAATCTCACGACTTCGCAACATAACACCGCCCTGAGTATCTGGGGGGCCCTGACTCGCATGATTAATGACACACTAACTTTGCTTTCTCGGCGTGTGGTGGTGGTTGTTAAGTTGCTTGAGTTGCCTCCATTAATCACACTTGCTTCTCATAAACCACACTCTAACTAAACCCTTTCAGTACCATGACGCGGGTTTATATTAAACTTTGGCTATTAGAGTCTGGGTGTATTCAGCTTAGGAAGGACCTTTTGGAATCAAAGGAGTAAAAGCTATAACAAGTAACCATATATCGCCCATATGTCCTTCAAAAACTACATTCATCTAATTATGGCCAGAATAAATGAAAAAAACTATTCCTTATACAGTATTTTAAAGAGGTGGATCACAATGGTCTGTCATAAACCCAACTCAAACTAAACGCTTTCTGTATGATGATACCTTTTCCATTAACTTTTGGCATTTTGTATATGATACTATTCAGCTTAGAAAGGTTCGATGGGAGTCAGAAGGTTAAATGTGATCGACCTTGTGGCATCCCTATAATTGTTATGGCTATTCTTAAGCTTAATATAAGTGGAATGGGAGAGAGGTATCCTGACCAGGATTCAAACCCACTCACTCCAGGTATATTTGGGAGAGTTGGGCACCGTAACCACTCGGCCCTGAGCGGATATTAGGGAAGCAACCTTAGTTCTTATTTGAAGAACCAGGTTATAGTTTCGTGGAGGGATATGCCTTCAAATACGTGATGAGTTTTTTAGACTTCAACCATGACTATTTTACACCATTTGCTGTCGCTACCAATATTATTGTTTATTTCTACTGGGGAGCACTTACAAAACAAATTATCTACTATTTGTATTGCATGCGTTATTACAGACTCAACGACAAATACCTCTGTTTGATCTGTTGTGAATGCTCAAAAGAATTCCGGCTCTCTGAAAAATGCACTAGAAATGAAAAAACAAAACGTAGTATGCCACCAGGAGGGTGGAATGGTGAGGAGGGTGGAGAGGTTGCAGGAGGAGGAAGTCAGGGAGGAGTACAGGAGAGCAGTGGAAAGACGACTAGGTGGGTTCGACCTGGAAGTTATGGAGGAAGTGGAGGAGATGAGCAAGGTGTTTAAGGATGAGATCTGTGCAGCATGTGAGGAGGTGTGTGGAGTGAGGAGAAGAGGGAGGGGAGTGAAAGGTACAGCATGGTGGACAGAAGAGGTAAGAATAGCTGTGGAAGAAAAGAAGAAAGCATATAGAGAGTGGTTGGGTAGTAGAGGGAATGAAGATTCCGAGAGACAGAAACGAGCGAGGTACGTGGAGAGTAAGAG
>JBAKBP010024423.1:0-35198 GCA_037953745.1 Lithodes maja
ATGGGGGAAGAGGGGGAGGGTGGATAATGGGGGAGGGAGGGGGCATAACTTAGATAAATACATAAATACGAATGTATATATATATATATATATATATATATATATATATATATATATATATATATATATATATATTATATCAATCTACAATTAGAAAAATAAAATAAAATAAAAATAAAAAATAACCCTCCCCCACCCAAAAAAAAAAAAAAAAAAATATATATATAATATATATATATATATATATATATATATATATATATATGGGGGAGGGGGGAGGGGGGAGGGGGGGGAGGGGAGGTATAATGGGGGAGGGAGGGGGGTATAATGGGGGGGGGAGGGAGGGGGAGGGGGCATAACATAGATAAATACATAAACACAAATTATATATATATATATATATATATATATATATATATATATATATATATATATATATATATATATATTATATCAATCTACAATTAGAAAATAAAAATAAAAATAAAAAATAACCCTCCCCCCACCCAAAAAAAATAAATAAAAAAACAAATTATATTATATATATATATATATATATATATATATATGGGGGAGGGGGGAGGGGGGGGAGGGAGGTATAATGGGGAGGGGGGAGGGAGGGGGAGGGGGGGGGGGAGGGAGGGGGGGAGGGAGGGGGGGAGGGAAGGGAGGTATAATGGGGGAGAGGGGCACATAACATAGATAAATACATACACACGAATTATATTATATTTCTTTTCTGTTTTTGTTTATATATATTATATCAATCTACAATTAGAAAAATAAAATAAAAATAAAAAATAACCCTCCCCCACCCCAAAAAAAAAAAAAAAAAAAAAAAAATATATATATATATATATATATATATATGTTTTAGTCTCTCAGTGGGATCGAACCATCGACCTCAGAACGATTAGCCGTGGTGTAATTGATTAAGCGTCGGCTATCGTTCTGATGGTCGATGGTTTGATCCCACTGAGAAGACTAGAAACATTTAGTGGCTCACGTGTATTTGTGATATATTCTCAATATATATATATATATGGGGGGAGGGGGAAGGGCAGGGGGAGGGAGGGGAGGGGGGGAGGGGAGGGGGGAGGGAGGTATAATGGGGGGGAGGGAGGGGGAGGGGGCGGAGGGGAGGGGGGGGAGGGGAGGGGGGAGGGGAGGGAGGTATAATGGGGGGAGGGAGGGGGAGGGGGCATAACATAGATAAATTCATAAACACGAATTATATTATATATATATAGATTATAGATTGTATATAATTATATATATAATAATTATATATATATATATATATATATATATATATATATATATATATATATATATAATAATATATATAATAAGAGTTTGTGGTGGGGGACATTTATGTTGGGTATAATAATAAATAATAATAAATAATAATAATAATAATAATAATAATAATAATAATAATAATAAATTATAATATAATAAAGCAAAAATATAAATGAAATACAAATATAAATACTTTTTTATGGGTGATCCCATACACAGGAATAACAGGTATAATAATAAATAATAATAATACAAATAATAAAATAGGCCTAAACACAAAAATAATAAAAATAATAAAATGGTGGTGGTGGTGGTGGAGATGGTGGTGGTGTTGGTGGAGATGGTGGTGGTGTTGACACAAATAGGGTTGGGTTCATTTTCTGACCTGACCCACGGTCAGAAGAGGGACCCTACCCTATTGGTGTCAACACCACCACCATCTCCACCAACACCACCACCATCTCCACCACCACCACCACCATCTCCACCACCACCACCACCCCGACCATCACCACCACCACCATCATCACCACCACCACCACCATCACCATCACCACCACCACCACTATCTCCACCACCACCACCACCATCTCCACCACCACCACCACCACCACCACCAAAAATGTTGACTGTACTTACTCACACTGCTGAGATTCCCTCGTGGCCACCAAGCCGTATATGTAGAGTGCTTTTGCCCATAAAAAACTTACATCCCAAGCACTTTCCAACTATAAATTATCGAGCAAAAATGCAAGCACTTTCCACCACTAAATTTTCGAGCAAAAATGCACAGGGCTAAGGGAGCATGGCGACATAATGCTCGACCAGTAATGAAAGTTTTTTCACTAAGAAACACTAATACAAGGTAAGATACACTACTTGAACGGATAAATAGCAATATAATTAACTGATATTTATATGAAAGTGTTCCACAAACAAGCAAAACGTTTGGCAAAAAGCATGGCACCTCGTGGGCTCCATCACCTTGGTCACGTAGCCTACACCAGAGAATGCTCGACCAGTAATAAAAGTGTTTTCACTATAAACACTTATACAAGTAAAATACACTACTTCAAGTGATAAATAGCAATATAATTGACTCAATATGGTATGAAAGTGATCCACAAACAAGCGAAACCATGGCCCCTCGTGGAGCCCACCTTGGTCACGTACACCAGACTAGCAAAACACTTCACTAACATGGTTTTTATACCCTAAATAAGAATAACACAATAATCCATCGATAACCCAACGATATAGCACTTCGTTTGGGTTATATTAGGGCGGTAATACCAGCCAGGCTGGGCAAAATGGAGGCCCCTTGGTTAAAGGGCCGCACACACCCACCTACTAGGCTGGCTGATGGGAAGAAACTGACTCTCTCTACCACCGCGGGGCCCTCACAGGGACGCTAGGGGGTTGCTAGATGTTTCCACATGTACATCTAACTTATCGGACTTACCAGCCAAAAAACCGGCTCAATTGCGTCATAAACTTATTTTCTAGCAATATAATAAGTCCATATGACGCGATCGCGTCATTGTGTTTTTGGTTCACTCTGCCATATGACGCGATCGCGTCATATATGTCTGGGAGAGTTAATACTATAGGTGTGCTAGATCTCACCTGGCAAAGATTAATCCTTAACTCTAATTGTGTACTAGCAAGGTGCTGAAGGCCTGAGGCAACAATCGTCGGGAGCTGAGATAGAGTGAAATCTATTCGATTTATGAACCTGACAGAATGTTAAATGAATTAGGCTAGAAGTTATACAAAGGGACTAGATTACGTGCAAATATGTGTTTGTGTTTGATGCTATGGGTCTTATATAAGCACGCCCCCTCTGTCGGGCTATGGGAGACCAATAACCCGGGAAGGTGCATATATAAGGATCCCCTCATAGGTATGTATAATGGGTCCCGGCAAGTGGGCTAATTAACGTCAATTTAAGTAGGGAGAAGAAAAACCTCTCGCAAGACGTAATGTTAATGAGAACCCCTGAAGATAACTTCTACCACAACCCTGAGTCAACTCTATACCCATAAACGGTACAAAAGCACTTAAAGGAGAGCTGTAGTGAAGAGGAGGGCCCGTAGATCGAGGGAGGATCCAGTAGTCCGGAGGGCGGCTGGGCGTGATGACTCCGGAAGTTGGTCCAGGGGGGGGGGGGGGGGGGGGGGGCGGCTGGGCGTGATGACTCCAGCTACTGGTCCAGGGTGAGTCACAAGATGATTCCTTAGACCTTGGCGCCTACCACGGGACAACCGGGTTCGTCTTGCACTCCCACAGTGCAGTGATCCCCAAAGGATATGCTGGAGTTCTGCTACAAGGTTTGGGGGTTAGGGTGACTAGCATAATGATCTACCTAGAGTGGCAAGCAGTCTAGATAGTGACATTATAGGTAGTCTAAGGGGGGGTCAAGGTAAGTGTCTTCCTTCCTTGCTAGTTCGTGGAACTATCAGAACCATGTAGCAAAAAGAGAATCCAGAAAGGGGAGCCCAAAGTGGGTTGCCCAAATTAGTCCTCTTCCTGATGGGGGAACCCGATCTGGTAGATCTCAAGTTACTACACTATCCTCATAATCCCTTGAACAAAACAAGGTAGGAATCCTTTGGTACTTGGTTTGTGCACCGCATCAAAGGCCAGAAAGGGGGAGCCCAAAGTGGGTTGCCCAAGCTAGTCCTCTTCCTGATGGGGGGGAACCCGACCTGGTAGATCTTCGATCACAGCACACAACTGGCAAGTTGAACACCAGCTATCTCTCGCTGTTCTTACCCTGAACTAAATAATACCAAATGGCAAGCTTAGTTACTGATGTACAGGCTGGGTGAGTATAAGGCAATCTTCTTGCCCCTACTTAAGGCGCCCGGCTTGAGAGGATCAAGGGCGTTTGGCACGTGGTGTTTATGTCCTTGTAGCTCTGGGGGTGGCGTGCCTGGACTCTGGCTGTACCTTGTAGCTAGATGCCCCCGGGCAGATTCTGTTATAAGATGGGGGGATCACTTCCTGGTGGGGGAGGAAGTGGATTAGAAATGGCATGTGCAGGATGATTCATATAAGAAAAGGTTTTAGAACTGCTGCAGGGGTTGAACTGCTGGTTTAGTGGCAGCTAGAGATGCAGTCTTATTATCCTGAGACCGCATCTCAGTAAGACAGTCGAGAAAAGCGACTGTTTAACTATCTCTGGTCCTTATAAGAGGTTCAAGGAGCGCGGGCGGTTTTGCACCTTTTTGTCAACAAATGCTGATGGGGCCTACAGTCAATTGTTGCCAAGGAGTTATTCTTGCAGAGTCCTCACTCAAGAGTTTCTCGCATAATCCCTTCTAACATAACAATATCTTTCTGCCTTAGATCAGTTATGAGTTATGATCGTTCGTAACTCAAGTAGCGGATGGTGCACTATCAGAAGTTAATGAAACAATCAATAATTTGTGAATTTGTTGTCTACCAATATAATATTACTGCCGGTAGTCCGATCGCAATAAAACATTCGTAAAGGGTTAATTCACTTCCTCACCGAGTTGCACAGATTACGGAACGCCGAATTATCGTGAATCTTGAGGGGGGAGGGAAACTTCTAGACGCCAACGCAGTGTGGCCAGCCTTTGCTGTGGGCTCTAATATTCAACTGCCCGACTGTTGTCTCTGTGTCTTATTTATAGGCAGGTCAAGGAAGCTTCAGGAATATTCTAGAAGTATTGGATGTCAGTGCTATGAAGTAGTTAATTTATTCTGGTGAACTTAGGGGGTTAGGGAGGGGGGTCTTTAATGTGGGGGTAAGTAACTTGTTATCTGATTTATTATCGTGGATATCTTAACCCTAGTATGAGGTACTAGTAGAGTTGTTTAGGCGGATTTGGTGAAGGTTTTATAAGTACTACTTTGCTGGCACCCTACGTGACTAGGCTGGGAGGTATTATTCATCAATTCACCTAAGTATCCTTCTCTGGTCTAGCTGACGTGCTATTCGTAATCTAGGATGGGATAAGGAAGATTTTAGTTTTGGGTAAGGATGGGATAGAATGATATTTGGATAGGTATCTAGATTTGTAGGTCATAACCTATTGGAAACTCACCTGTTGTCTGGCAAGAATTTGCTGGCTTGCGCGGGTCATGGTAATTCTCCGCGGGGGTCGGTGGGGTCCCCGTGGGGTCGGGGGGGCATGCCGCTCCCTGAATATGGTTATCGAGTGTTCTTACGTTAATGGGGTTGAGATATGAGTTCAGGTTGTCAGGAGGTATCTTCCTAGTTAGGGCTGATCACTACATCTAGTTTTCATATACGAGGATCAGTCATGGGTGTTAAGAATAGTGGTTTTGTGAAAGTGCAAGTCAGTGGGAAATTTAAATTTTTAAGGGGGGACGAGAGGGGGTCGTCCTAGCCTCGCACCGGCTATTGCTCTGGTTCAGGTTGTGAGTGGGGCTAGGAAGTTAGAGGATAGTTAAGGGGGGTACAAGGATAGGTCCTTACCTTCCATTTGTTGAGGTTAGTGAACGAACTGAGTCGGCGTGTTATAACGTTCTTATGGCGTCTTTACAGGGGGAGGGTTGTGAATTGTAAAGGGGGTGGTTTGAGGCTAGGCGCCGCACCGCTCGTGACCTAGGGTCGTGACCCTTAATGCGCTGGACATAGGGGTGGCATTTTCCTACGATCGAACAGGTAGTGTGGTGTGTGCAGCGGGGCCTGAAGGAGAAAAGGACCGGATGACCCAAAAAACAGGTTACCACTGAGCATGGGGTCACGAAGCAAAACAGAGTAGTCTGGATTGTGGATAAGGAGGAGGTGATTGGAAGACGTATAACAATTGTGGAAAAGTAAATGGAAGAGAGGAACACAATGGCAGATAAAAGATAATTAACTTAAGGATTGAAATACATGCTTGAATGACGGTATTAGTCGTCGCCAATTTAAGGTGAATGGGACTTGGTTGGAATGCACGGAATACGATTCGACATAGGCAGTGCCTCTGTGTCGTAGCAATATCGATCGGGCAAATTCCGGTTAATATTATATATATATACTTAGTTACTAGAAGAACAAGACAAGGGGCAACTGAGCACGGGGGTACATATTTATATACTTAGTTGCTACAAAAGAAAGGAACAGCTGAGCATGGGGTTGGTATGTGGGTGTTGTAACTGAGCAGGGGACTGCATATATCTATTCTCGTAATGGAGAGAGATATTAGGTAGCTTTCCTGCATTCCTCTTGAGATGATCGTATGCAGATTGGTCATAATTAAACATATATAAATCAACAGATATGAATCAATACAATAACTGGCAGAGGGTTAGTATTGCGGGTTAGAGGTTAGGTCAGAGGACGGAGGGGGATCATAATTAATTATAGGGCTGACATAATCATGATCGGATTCGTTGTGAACTGGAAAACGAAGTCCTGAGATCGCCTTCGCACCTACACAATGAAAATACTATAACTCACAAGGTGGTTATCTAATTAAATACATACTTAGTTGGTAGGCTACATCAAGAATGTCCAGGAGGAAAGTCATGTGGTTTGTATTCTACAAGACTGTGATTTAAGAGGCGTGTAACATGCGGAGTTAAGTGGAAAACAGAAACAACATTGTGGATAACAGATAGTTACTCTAAGGATTGAATACATGCATGAATGACAGCATTATAGCCGTCGTCCTAATAAGATGATGAAACCGGGTTGGTATGCACGTGGCACAATACGACACTAGGACAGTGCCGCTATGTCGTATCAATATCGGTGGGCATACTCCGGTTAATATTATATATACACTTAGTTACTAGAAGAAAAAGGAAAAAGGGACAACTGGGCACGGGGGTACATATATCTATACTCGTCATGGAGAGAGAGATACGAGGTAGCTTTCCTGCATCTCTCCTGATAATCGTATGCAGATTGGTCATAGTGAGTTTATCCGAATTAACAGGCCTAAATCAATACAATAACTGGCATAGGGTTATCGGGTGTATAGAGTACGGAACAATGCAACGTGAGGTTATGTATAGCTAACTGCTAAAAATGGGGGAACGAAGATAGGTGTCTTCCCTTTTTACAAGTTCCCTATATTATGTTAACATTAGGGAGTTGGTACATCAATAATATAGCAATGTGGATCTCAGTGAGTTATCGGGCTGTCTAGTGTAATTTCATAATTAATCTCGGAATTACTCCTAGGTATTTTGTCTAGTGAAATGGAGGTTGTATTAGAAAGGTTGGGAATATATATAGTTAGTGGATAAAACAACGGGAGGTTAGAGACATATCATTGCTAGAATTGGGGGGACTATGATTGTTATATAACTAAATACAGGGCTGACGTACTCACGATCTGATTTGGTGTGAAATGGAAGCTAAGGTGTCTTTTAGATCGCCTCGAACCTACACAATGAAAGTATTATAGCTTGCATGGTGGTTACATAATTAAATACATACTTAGGTGGTACATCAAGAATGTCAGTGAGTAAAGTATTGTGATTTGTATATTAGAAGACTGTGATTGAGAGACGTATAATATGTGGAATGAATTGGGAGAGAGAGAGACCAAATCGGGGATGGAAATGGGACCAGGGATCTCGTTGGGGGTGGGGTTTTCGCTCTCAGGTTTTTTGTTCCTGTGGCTCGTTAGGGGTGGGGGTTTCGCTCTCAGGATTTTTGTTCCTGTGGCTCGTTAGGGGTGGGGGTTTCGCTCTCAGGATTTTCGTTCCTGTGGTATTTCAAAGCCTTTACTCAATATTTTTTTTACACGAGTTTCCCCATAACCAATGGCTTATCAGTGGTGGTAACACAAACGATTGTTGGCGCTATTATAGTAAACGTTTTCTTCTTTTATATGTCCTAGTAAATATAATAGATGCAATTAGACAGATAGACGGTGATATAAAAAGGTAATCTAATTGTATTAGTGGTATAACCTTATTAAGGAACTGTAGGCTACAAGCAAAAACGTATTATGATAGGCTATAAATACGAATGTAGTTCTACTGTGGAGTCAAAATGGCGTCTTTGTGGTAACCTGTGTTGGGTACTCTACAATATACACTTACTTCTTTTATAATTTACAAAGGGCTAGTCGTCTGACAAAATATAGTAGTGCCAATTTAGCATACTTATCGCTAGATCTAGATGTATTTATTTCGATATAGTAGCATTTTCTTGCATCTAGTGATATGAATTGTAGTTATATTTTAGGATTAGTGATAATAATCGACATTAGAGAGATCGTGGTATTATACTAGCGATTGTTGCCATTATTGTATTATCTAGCGACCTTCTAGCATCTTTTGAGAACGAATCTAGCGCTATTTTGTTTTTCGTTTTGGTAACGAACTGGTTATTTTCTTCTCTTGGATATTTATTATCAACTGTCAAAGGCTGTAGGTGGGTACAATTGACAAGGGTGGAGGTAAATCTGAAGCCATACATAGAATATAAGCTAATTTAGCAAGGATTGGAGCTGGAATGAGTGTAGCATTAGTAGGTCTGTTAAACAAATCCAGGCTAACTTGTGAACCACTGTGAACTGGTCTTAATTTCGGCTGTGTTTTCAATGGTGGCCCTTCACCCCCCCCCCCCCCCCCCTCAAAATAGAAATATCTAATGTGAATTTGTTTTCTATTTTAGGTTAAAAATTATAAAAAAAGCAATGCACAGTTGCATTATATGTCATAATTATTAACATGCTTTGCAGAGTGACAAAAACAGGATGAGATTTTTGGCGAGCTATGCCCTTTCACCCGTAAACGGCGGCAAAGCTCTTAAGAGGTTTTACTGGGCGACGGCGGCAAAGCTCTTAACCTCTGAAGTGCTCATGGGGGGTATGGGACACCACACTCCTGTGCTGACGTATTTGAGCTGTTCCCATCACTAACATCGTTATTTTACCATAAATAGCATTAATACTTATCCATATGCGCCTATTATAGGTTGATTATAAAGGTATTAACCCGTTACAACAATAAAACAAGTGCAAACAGCGTTTGGATGGTCAAAATCGGCGATACAGGCCGGGAGTTACATAATGTATGGCTGAGGCAACCTCACTTCCCACCACTTTTCTCCACGTCTGGAGAAAGACTGTCGATCGATACTCTCTCTCTCTCTCTTGCACTCGCTTGCTAACAGTGATGACAATGCCCTGCTTGCAACTCGCTAATGTTAGCACGAAAATATACCACAAAATAAGGGAATAACAGGGAAAATAGGTGATAACTGAAGGAGGGGAGGAAAGTGGGGAAGGAGGGGAGGTGGAGGAGTGATATTTGGCATGGCCCAGGGGCAATAAAAAGTCGAGTTAAAGAAACTGGCAAAAAACGGGTGAAAAATGGGTGAAAATCGAGTGAAAATGGGTGGAACAGTAATGAACCATACGTCCGACATCTGTGGCCTCCTGGCCCACACTAACTCCAGTTCCCCCACCGCACGGGAGGATGACAGTGTGACCAATAGTTCTCTAAAAGTGAACAATGTAGCAAAATCCGCTAAACTTCCATCTTTGAGGTAACACTGTCAGTGCTCCACGAGTGCTACGTAGCTGTATGTGGTGTCATTGTGTAGCGATTTCCACCTAGTTTTCGGCACAATACAGTTCCTTTCATGCTGATGGTTGATATAGCAGTCAGAATGGCCTGAAAAGGCCCAAAACGGCCACAGACCCCCGCTAGACTAGGGTTAAGAGTCTTCCCGCAGTTCCCGGGTTAAGAGGGAGGCCTAAAAAAAACATTTAAACAGCACTAAACAAGTTTTTTTTTTTTTTTTTTTTCCCCTATACCTCATATCACTCCTCCTTCCTCCCTTTCCCCTCCCCCTTTAATTATCACCTATTTTCCCTGTTATTCCCTAATTTGTTGGTATATTTTTGTGCTAACATTAGCAAACTGTGTGGGGGATGTGCTTACGTGCCTAGCGGGTGTGTTACACAACCGAGTGTGTGTATGAGTAGGCTCAGTGTGGCTTGAGGCCTCGTGGAGGGAGGGGTTGCCTCAATTTTCTCCATAATTCATGAATGGGCTGGTCCATCTATATTCCCGATTTTGACTAGAAAAATTATATTTTCACTTGTTTTATTGTTGTTACAGGTTACTATCTTCATAGTGAAGGTAAAATAGGCTCATATTAATAGGTAATAACGATATTTATCGTAAAATGACGATTATAGGCCTGAATGGAGCCAATATGCTCGCCCATGGGGAGCTAGTTCATTACCCCCCCCTCGCCGTTACCGGGTTAAGGGGGAGTATTTCGTGGCTGTCATTGACGAGGGCCTGTGAGAGTATGTAGGTTGATATTCCCTTACTGTGATCACCCACGCACTAGTGAACTCACAATATTATGTTGGAATGATTGTAGACTCTACTTTATTTGTCACTTTTTGGGCGGAATTATGGCAGAGTCAATATGGTTGAAAATCGGCTTATTTGGATTTAATTCCTAATTTTCACAGAGAGATGTACAAATAAAGATGTTGAACACTGGTACACTCATAGAGGGAATCTGTTACTATAGATTCAAGTTTGTTAACACTTTCGATTATTAAATTTGAAATAAGGAACTTTTGGGACTGAAATATTATCACTGGTGCGGAATTATTTCAGAGTTAGTTGAGGTGAAAATCCGCCTTATTTTGGTTTTATTTCCTTATTTAAGTTAGAGAGGTATGCTAAACAAATTTATCACTGGTACATGAATAGAAGGAATCTGTTTCCATAGATTCTCGTTGATGAACACCTTGGATGATATATTTCTAAATAAAGAGTGTAAGGAACTCTGAATATTTTTATCACTTGTTGAACTCTAACTTATTTCTGCCTCGTCACTGGCATCGACTTAGTAGGTTTTTCCAATATTTTCTTTCATAGATGTATAGAACACTAGCTGCTCGTAGTCTCCTGAGTCTCCGTAGGCCGTCTAGGTTGGCCGGTCTTGTGAAGTAGGTTTACAGATGGGTCAATGGGTGTGGGGTCTTGAATATGGCTCCGTAACTTGCAATTAAACAGTTGGGCACCATATCGGACTAACGCGAGCATTTGAGCATATATAGCTTTATCAATTATACTCGTCTAGCCTGACCTTTATATTAACCCTCTCCGACATATGACGCGATTTTGAGCCTATTGGGGATACTTAAAAGCCTTTGTTACCATCAGGAGTATTTAGAAACCTTTAGTTTAGTTAATTCAACCTCTGCAGTTGTCTTTGAGTTAGCTGTGGGCAGAAAACTAATTTTGGAGAGGTAATTATAAGAGTGAGATAACTCTATTTCTTATTGCTATCTGGCAACCTCTGCGTCCTAAATGCGTGAAAGGGTTAACCGTTGATGAAGTTCTGTTAAGGTACTCTTGGAATGGGGTCTTTAATATCGTGCCTCAGTTATGACGGAATAGCACGATATCGGACGAACGCAAGAAGAGTTCAGTACTCATCTTCTTGACTGTCTCTAACCATTTTAAGAGGTTCAAGGAACTCAGGGCGGTGTTAACTTTTTAGTTGCAAAGTCTAATGGGATGCCACAGACGAAATGCACCTAGGACTTATGTTTGCAGAGTCCCCGTGAGGGTGTCTTGCTAAGCCCTTGTAACACAAAAGATCGTGGGCTGCCAAGATCTCCTGTGAGAAGTGGTAGTGTAACTTTCACTAGTAAAGTGTTGAGGGGTAGACTAAGGAAAGTGTAACTTAGAAGAAGGTGACTATGTTAACTCCTTGCGACATATATGACGCGATCGCGTCATATGGAACTTATGACGCGATCGCGTCATATGGACTTATCTACATGCCTCTCCAATAAGTCCATATGACGCTCTAGCGTCATATGGAGCTCAGTAAGTCCGGTAAGTTAGATGAAGATCTGTCGGTTGGTGGCAACCCCAGGTTCTTCCGACAATTCTAACGGCCAGCAGTGTGGTTTTGACAGTTGTGTGGTGCAGTGGCAATGATACCGGGCGCCCGCCTCCATGGACTTACTGGAACATAATATGTCTGAAGGAGTTAAATACTGGGATGCCAGTACTAACAAAGTTCCTTTAATAAGACACTTGTGAAC
Organism: Lithodes maja; assembly: GCA_037953745.1. Classification (NCBI taxonomy): domain Eukaryota; kingdom Metazoa; phylum Arthropoda; class Malacostraca; order Decapoda; family Lithodidae; genus Lithodes; species Lithodes maja. Next base: position 12,336 of record JBAKBP010024423.1, read on the forward strand.
TTTCAATAGTGAAAGTATTGAGGAGTAGGGATGCCTGAGTTCCTCAACTTTCAACTAGGGAAAGCGTAACCTAGAGAAGGTGACTATGCTAATCACTGGGATGCCAGTAATAACAAAGTTCCTTGTATAGGACACAGTTACCGTACCTACAATATCAAGAATAGAAGTGGAGGGATGCATAATGCCCTTCAACCTTTAATATTGGCGATACAGCCTATTAGAGGTCTCTATGTTAACTGATGGGATGCCACAATTAACAAAGATCCCTTAATAGGGTTTCTTTAACTCATAGACAGTGTAAGGACTTCGGGGTGCCGTACATCCAACTGAATGGACGGGTAATCTTGAGGTTTCTTGACTTTGGATGCGAGTAATCAAGAAGCCTTAAAATTGCTTAACTTCCTTCAGATTTCCCTGACATAGTATTCACAATTACTGAGGGGTACCCGGTGGGTTGTGTTTTTTTTTTTTTTTTTTTTTAAGAGACAATGAACAGAGGAAGGAAAAACAGAGATAAAACAAAAAGGTCCATGTGCCTAAAGGCATCCTCCATTCATAAAATGTTTGTAACAACTGGATTTAAACATTTGTAGATTGTAAGTTTGTGGAAAGCAATTCGAGGGAAGTGAATTCCAAAGAGTAGTAGTTCTAGGGATAAATTAATTTTGATAAGCAGAAGTTCTGCATTGTGGAGGAGAAAGTGTAAATTCATGGGCGCTCTCAGCTGCCCTAGTTCTACGGGGAAAGATGTGGAGAGGCGGCACAATTGAAGCAAGTTCCTTGGAACAATTGCTGTGAAAATATCTGTAGAATAATGCAAGTGATGCAACGTTTCTTCGTATGGATAATGTTGGAAGGTCCTGTGTGATTGCAGGGTTATTGATTAATCTAATAGCTTATTTTGAATTTTGTCCAACTGCCTCAATGCAACCACTCCACTTCCACTCCACAGAGGTGAACAGTAATCCATCTGAGAACGCACATGACTTTTATATATTACGGCCAACTGCTCGTCAGTGAAGAATTCTCGAACTCTGTACAGGAGTCCCAGTTTTTTAGAGGCATTCTTAGCAATGCTTCTAACATAATTGAGGTGTGAGGTGTATTATAATTATTTAGCAGACGCTCTGGTCTAAGAGTTGTCCCACATGGTGGGGAACTTTCCAGAGTCCGAGTTTGCCTTTTTTTTCCCTCTGGCGTGGGGCGACGCGTGTTGCTGATTGCTGTGTCGTCTTGGGAGGTAAGGTTAACGTCTTCGTCGTGATACTTACCGTCTGCCTCGTGGCCAGCCTCAGTTATGTGTTATTTATCTACGGCTAGGGGTATTATTAATTGCTTGATTATATAATAAGTGTTAGCCTTAAGATATGTCCTTCGTTATCATGTGGTGCTATTATACATGATTGAAGGTTGTCAGGAGATGTTCTGACTTATTTGGTTTGGGTTTTGTGAGTGGCTGCCTTTGCCCAAACAAGTCAGCATTCGCAAGGTTTGGTGTTTCCCTCCGGCGATCTTTTATCGGGCATTGATGCCGGAGGCTCGCCTCGAAGGCGGGCAGGGAATAGATCCAATAAACCCGGCGTGGTCAGTAGTACCACTAGACCCCCAGCGGAAGTGAGGGTCCAAAAGGGAGTGTTTTTGGCCCGGCCGGAAAGAACTCACCTATGCAGATAGCCTCACGCGGCGTAGAACGACTTTAACTCCGCCCGGGGGAAAAGTTCAGTGGGGTAATTAACTATCACTCAGGTTTTCGTAGATGATCCGTTAGTTAAAAAAAAATATCCGAAAGGATTAATCTACAAGTATGGGTCGGTGACACATGGTCATAGATAAGCAGTTATTAACCTTCATAGAAAAGGTCTTCGGGGTCTTTTCAAAGAAAAGTACGACAGGAAATTAGAGTAGCAAAGTGTTGCTACATCTAGTTTTCCGGCGTATTTGGAGTAAAGTGGTTGGTATGTGAATGTCTCTGTTTATCCTTATGAGCATTGATTCCTGATTTTTCTTTCCAGATCACAGCACTATAACCTCGGCACAGGACACAAGGAAGGGGGCCGATCCCAGTGGGGGGGGGGGGAGTCATTTTGTCACCATCCTGCCTTTAGTCACTCTGTGCTCTACTCCTATGTGTTTATTAATTTCGGTCTTTAACCATATACTCTGTGTTAAATGTGGTAAGTGTCTGGAACGCTCCAGAGGCGTCTGGTTGTCCAAGAAATGCGGAATTTGCACAGAGCTCAGGAGTGGTCTTCTTGATCAACGTGATCGATCATGCCTAGTAGCCTTGCAAGAGATTAAATCAACTTTTAATAACTACACCAAAGACATTGCTCATAAAGCACTCCATTGTGATGATGAAGCGCTGTGGGACCTTTTGATTATTAAATCTCAAGTTCATAAAACTCCTCCTTCCCAGTCTAGTTCTAAGTCTAAAACTAAGCCTAAAGTTCTTTCGAAAGCAACAGTGAGCAGTAGTGATAGTAGTGACTCTTCAACTCAGGCAACCCCCCCCCCCCCCCCCCGGCCATCGCAAGAGAGCGCGGTCACCACCTCCACGAGGTGACCAATCAAGGTCCCGATCGAGATCGCCTCTCAAGAGGTCTACGAAGTCATCGGCAGAGACTTCAAAGACTCATAAGAAACAAAAGACTGACTCGGCGGCGTCTAGTAGCCGTAGATCAGATTGGAAGGGTAGTAAACAGTCCCGTACGGAGGCGACGAGCTCGCAGCACCGGCAAACGCCGGGGTCGCATCCACCGGCCTCCATCCCTACCTCTACTGTGTCTAACGTCCAATCTGGCAGTTCAGAGGTGGGGACGGAGGACGTTGAGTCAACTCCCAGGGACGGGTCTAGTGATAGAAACTCAGGGTCCCAAGATTTCAGTTTTGCTATACCTAAGGTAGATAAAACACTTAGTCATTCTCGAGGGGTGTCATCGAAAGTCTTGGCTGACCAGTACAGGGGGTACACGGCGAGTGAACATCACAGTTATAACCCAAGTTCACAGTTTATTCCAAGTTCGCAGATTAGAGTGGAACAGGAAAGTCGTAGTGTGTGGCGACTCCCAGAAACCGTGCACGCGGGTACTAGTAGACAATACCCGGCAGATAACAGGGATAGTGTGAACATTGAGATGGTACCTTCATCCGTACCTGACTTGTCATGGGGAGTACTTGACCGACATGTACTTGCTAACACCCGGCAACAGCCGGAGGAATTGGAAGTGACAGGTCAAGAGCAAGAAGTAGAACAAGTTAGGATCCATAGCCCTGAAGGTTGGAGAGGGACGCGACCACCTCTGGGAGCAGACCAAGGCTGTGTATTATCTTCTGCTCAACCCAACCAGGTAGATGAAGGGTCAGAGGTAGGCTCCACTAGATCTAAGAGTTCACAGAATGAATATCTGACACATGGTTGTAAGGGGTCTAAATTGACTAGGCTTGATTTTGGCAATATTTACACCAAGACTTTTACTGTTCACTCACTTTAAGCCCAATAATGACCCAGTCAGTGTTGAGATTAGGTGAAATGTTTGGTATTAACCCTTTACCGGGCAAGTGACCATATATGGTAACTTAAACGGGTGGCAAAGATGGCGTCCCCCAGCCGCCCGCAGATGTCGAAACATGGTGCAATCGCCTCCCAGCCAATCAGGATGCATCACGTCACAACCCAAGACACTGACGTCAGAGCTTCCCCAGCTCACCATTCGCTCAGAGCCGAGGGAACTTCAGTCTTCCTCCAACCTTTGTCAGAGACGCACTTTCGCCCAAAGTTGCTCCCACGCCCACGACCCTACCACCCGACATAATGCCGGTAAGTTGATGAAACCCAAACATTGTACAATAGAATAAATGTGCTATCGAATGATATTGGTGTCAATTACGTGAGGGTTATAGAAATTGATGTAATCCACGAGTGAAAAATCGTATGTCCATTTATGGACATACGCCCGTCTATCGTAATTTTCAGATGTCCATATATGGACATTTGGCCCGTCTATCATAATTTTTTTATTGACACTAATAGTTTTTTATAACTAGATATAACTCTTTTATATAATTTCCACAATTCATTATGGGTTGTGGGTAAAGTTGTGTAGCACATTAATACATGCTCCAGTGACAACAATGCCATATTTTGATGTGTTTTTCATTAGTGAATAATTAATTATGTGTGTTTTTTTTATATTTTAACCAAATTTCTTCATATATTATTACATTTTTGGGTCAAATTCTACATTCAAATAATGTTCATTATAATGAACATATTGTACGCTATTTATTTATATTATAATTATTATATATACATTTTGTGATATTACTAAAGATATTTGTTATTATATATATGCATAATATATATGTCATATATATATATATATATATATATATATATATATAATTATATATATATATAATTATATATAATTATAATTATATATAATTATATATATATATATATATATATATATATATATATATATATATATATATATATATATATATATATATAATTTATATACCGGTATATATTATATATTTTTTTTTTTTTTTTTTTTTTTATTCGTGTATTGACTTTTTTGGATACATTTCTAACAAATTATTTCTCTTTCAGTTACTGACAGGACTCTTCTACAAGCGGGCCCGCCGCTGTGAGGCTACTGTGGTGCCTGCCGACCCTAACATCAGCGACGATGAATTCATGGATGACGACGACGTCGCTGACCCGGACTTCATGCTGCCACCACCCCACGATGTCAACACACCTCACGCTTCGGATGAACCGAACCCCAAGAGGAAGTGTGTCGGACCTGCATTTGAGGAAGTACCAGAGGAGCTTGAGGATGAGGAGGATGAGGAGGATGAGGAGGAGGCTATGGAGGTATTGCTAGAGGCTAACACATCCAAGGGTAAGGCTAAGGGTAAGGGTAAGAAGTCCCAAGCACGGCCCACAACCTGGAAGAAGGTGGACATCCAGAACCAACCCCTGCCCGCCTATCACCACAAACCTCCTCAGTACATGGAGGCTCCTCACCAGTATTTTGCCCGATTCATAACTCCACAGGTAATGAAACATATAACCTACCAGACCAACTTATATGCCACCCAGAAGGACATCGCCACGACTTTTTCGACCACTGAGGAAGAGATGATGGTGTTCATCAGTATCCTACTGTACATGGGTATTGTAGAGTGTCCCTCCCTGGACGACTACTGGGCTATGTACACTCGGGTTCCTCAGGTGGCCGACCTCATGTCATCGAAGCGTTTCCGACTACTCCGCCAAACCATCCACTTCAATGACAACTCCCAGCTGGGTGGCACCATCGACAGGTTCTACAAGGTCCGTCCCCTCTTCACTTTCATGACCGATGCCTTCAGGAGTGAGCCTCAAACACCCAAGCAGTCCATCGATGAGGTCATGGTGGGGTACAAGGGAAAGACAGCAGGGAATCTCAGGCAGTACATCAAGAACAAGCCTGACAAGTGGGGATTCAAACTGTTCTCCAGAGCCTCGGAGGATGGTTTCATCCATGACATGGTCCTCTACCAGGGGAAGACTACTCTACCTTCCCACGGTATCCCCCTAACTCCAGAACAAGAGGCCCTCGGAGCCACCAGCCAGATTGTGTCAGTTCTAGCCAGCACCATGACCTCATCCAGTACCACAGCCATCTTTGCCGACAACTTCTTCACGAGTCTGGAGCTGGTGAGGTACCTGCAGGCGAGAGACATCAGGTACACAGGGACTGCGAGGGACAACAGGATCGGCAACCCTCCTCTTAAGTTATTATCGTGATTAAGATATCAGTTGACATATATTAAATTGTAATGACTAGAAAGAAATAATTAAATAGGCCTAATGGTGTCTTATAGGTACGAGGATCATTATTCTAGCTTTACATATTAAATATAATTGTTTGGTATTGTTATATTAAGTCAAGAAAAGGGGTGTCACAATCGGAGCAATGTTGTTTTGGAATTAGAATGAAATTGATTTGTTTTGTCCATTTAATCACTTCCAGGTGAATAAAGTTAATTGCAAAGCATAACTTTAACTTTGTGAATCTAGTATAATGCTGATATTTGGCCTAATAATTGCTTGAACCGAGTCTCTAGTGTGACACCCTGATTCTGAGGCCTTAGCGACAAGTGACCACCTCAAGGGGGTTTGACAGGTCAAAATTTATGAGTCCTACCTCCAACTTAAAAACTATAGTCTTACCTTGGATATCGTAAGTAATAGTTAACATGTTTGTGCCTGTAATTCAATTATCCTTTGAAAGTTTGATTAGACTCTTAAGTAAGTTGAGGAGCTCATTTAATCAAGGTATGGTTATTGTTATGACAAAGGACGTCGACCCCGAGTCCTATAGAGCCTAGAGCCGAGAGTGCCAGCATCATTCCCTCCCAGTCGCCAGCCTCGGGCGGACTAAGGGGAAATATTTGGCTTAACTCAGTATAAATTTCCCTTTGTGTTGTGTTTAGATAAAACCTTCAGTTGAAGGTGAGTTGAAATGAATTGTGAAGTATTTAAGATAAGTTTGAGACTATTTTTAAGCCCAGTTTCTTATATGTAACTACGAAATTATACGACATCCTTTGTCTTGGTCGAAGTGAAATTATTCACTCCATCTGATAATTGATAATTTAGATTTCAAATTCCATATTATTTTTCCTGCCAACCTTATTATGTATTAAGATAATAATATGTTAATTGCATTGTATTAGTGTAGTATTATCACAGCAATGATATACCGTTGTCAAGTTCAGTATATGTAACTTAATGTAACAAACATTCCTTTACGAGTAGGGTGTATAGGCCTACAATCCGTTTTCTATTTGCCCATTTTCTTCATATATTTTTGAGGGTCAACTAAGTAAAATATATTTGTATCCCCAACCCTCCGTTTTCTATTTGGACCATTTTTCTTGATATATTTTTGAGGGTCAACTAAGTAAAATTTATCTGACCCAACAATTTATACAACCGCTATTTTGTTGTCTCTTAACCTCTTAAGTGCGCATGGGGGTAATTAGACACCTCTGCCTGTGCGCATGTATTTGAGCTGTTTCCATCACTAAAATATTAATTTTACCATAAATAGCATTAATACTTATTCATATGCGCCTATTATAGGTTGATTATAAAGGTATTAACCTGTTACAACAATAAAACGAGTGAAAACAGCGTTTGGATGGTCAAAATCGGCGATACAGGCCGCGAGTTACATAATGTATGGGTGAGGCAACCTGCTTTCCCGCCAAATTCCCCTATCTACACGAGACGTAGACAAATAATACAGCTAAAATCCCCCTAAAAACTAGGCTAGTTAAGATTGAATTGACAAAATAATATTCTCTCAAAAAATATTTTCTGAGATTGTACACTAAAGTGAATTGGTCTTGTATGGTGGAGACACGAAACGGGATTTAGAGCCCCTATAACAAGGCTATCTACACGAGACGTAGACATATAATAGAGCTAAAATCCCCCTAAAAACTAGGCTAGTTAACATTGAATTGACAAAATAATATTCTCTCAAAAAATATTTTCTGAGATTGTACACTAAAGTGAATTGGTCTTGTATGGTGGAGACACGAAACGGGATTTAGAGCCTCTATAACTAGGCTATATACACGAGACGTAGACATATAATAGAGCTAAAATCACCCTAAAAACTAGGCTAGTTAAGATTGAATTGACCAAATAATATTCTCTCAAAAAAAAATCTGAGATTGTACACTAAAGTGAATTGGTCTTGTATAGTGGAGACACGAAACGGGATTTAGAGCCTCTATAACAAGGCTATCTACACGAGACGTAGACATATAATAGAGCTAAAAATCACCCTAAAAACTAGGCTAGTTAAGATTGAATTGACAAAATAATATTCTCTCAACAAATATTTTCTGAGATTGTACACTAAAGTGAATTGGTCTTGTATGGTGGAGACACGAAACGGGATTTAGAGCCTCTATAACTAGGCTATATACACGAGACGTAGACATTATAATAGAGAAAAAATCACCCTTAAAAACTAGGCTAGTTAAGATTGAATTGACCAAATAATATTCTCTCAAAAAATATTTTCTGAGATTGTACACTAAAGTGAATTGGTCTTGTATAGTGGAGACACGAAACGGAATTTAGAGCCTCTATAACTAGGCTATCTACACGAGACGTAGACATATAATAGAGCTAAAATCACCCTAAAAACTAGGCTAGTTAAGATTGAATTGACAAAATAATATTCTCTCAAAAAATATTTTCTGAGATTGTACACTAAAGTGAATTGGTCTTGTATAGTGGAGACACGAAACGGGATTTAGAGCCCCTATAACTAGGCTATCTACACGAGATGTAGACATATAACGGAGCTAAAATCCCCCTAAAAACTAGGCTAGTTACGATTGAATTGACAAAATAATATTCTCTCAAAACATATTTTCTGAGATTGTACACTAAAGTGAATTGGTCTTGTATAGTGGAGACACAAAACGGGATTTAGAGCCCCTATAACTAGGCTATCTACACAAGATGTAGACATATAACGGATCTAAAATCCCCCTAAAAACTAGGCTAGTTAACATTGAATTGACAAAATAATATTCTCTCAAAAATATTTTCTGAGATTGTACACTAAAGTGAATTGGTCTTGTACGGTGGAGACAAAACGGGATTTAGAGCCCCTATAACTAGGCTATCTACACGAGACGTAGACAAATAATAGAGCTAAAATCCCCCTAAAAACTAGGCTAGTTAAGATTGAATTGACAAAAGAATATTCTCTCAAAAAATATTTTCTGAGATTGTACACTAAAGTGAATTGGTCTTGTATGGTGGATACACGAAACGGGATTTAGAGCCCCTATAACAAGGCTATCTACACGAGACGTAGACATATAATAGAGCTAAAATCCCCCTAAAAACTAGGCTAGTTAACATTGAATTGACAAAATAAAATTCTCTCAAAAAATATTTTCTGAGATTGTACACTAAAGTGAATTGGTCTTGTATGGTGGAGACACGAAACGGGATTTAGAGCCTCTATAACTAGGCTATATACACGAGACGTAGACATATAATAGAGTAAAAATCACCCTTAAAAACTAGGCTAGTTAACATTGAATTGACCAAATAATATTCTCTCAATAAATATTTTCTGAGATTGTACACTAAAGTGAATTGGTCTTGTATAGTGGAGACACGAAACGGGATTTAGAGCCTCTATAACTAGGCTATCTACACGAGACGTAGACATATAATAGAGCTAAAATCACCCTAAAAACTAGGCTAGTTAAGATTGAATTGACAAAATAATATTATCTCAAAAAATATTTTCTGAGATTGTACACTAAAGTGAATTGGTCTTGTATAGTGGAGACACGAAACAGGATTTAGAGCCCCTATAACTAGGCTATCTACACGAGATGTAGACATATAACGGAGCTAAAATCCCCCTAAAAACTAGGCTAGTTACGATTGAATTGACAAAATAATATTCTCTCAAAACATATTTTCTGAGATTGTACACTAAAGTGAATTGGTCTTGTATAGTGGAGACACGAAACGGGATTTAGAGCCCCTATAACTAGGCTATCTACACGAGATGTAGACATATAACGGATCTAAAATCCCCCTAAAGACTAGGCTAGTTAAGATTGAATTGACAAAATAATATTCTCTCAAAAAATATTTTCTGAGATTGTACACTAAAGCGAATTGGTCTTGTATGGTGGAGACATAAAACGGGATTTAGAGCCCCTATAATTAGGCTATCTACACGAGACGTAGACAAATAATACAGCTAAAATCCCCCTAAAAACTAGGCTAGTTAAGATTGAATTGACAAAATAATATTCTCTCAAAAAATATTTTCTGAGATTGTACACTAAAGTGAATTGGTCTTGTATGGTGGAGTCACGAAACGGGATTTAGAGCCCCTATAACAAGGCTATCTACACGAGACGTAGACATATAATAGAGCTAAAATCCCCCTAAAAACTAGGCTAGTTAACATTGAATTGACAAAATAATATTCTCTCAAAAAATATTTTCTGAGATTGTACACTAAAGTGAATTGGTCTTGTATGGTGGAGACACGAAACGGGATTTAGAGCCTCTATAACTAGGCTATATACACAAGACGTAGACATATAATAGAGCTAAAATCACCCTAAAAACTAGGCTAGTTAAGATTGAATTGACCAAATAATATTCTCTCAAAAAAAAAATCTGAGATTGTACACTAAAGTGAATTGGTCTTGTATAGTGGAGACACGAAACGGGATTTAGAGCCTCTATAACTAGGCTATCTACACGAGACGTAGACATATAATAGAGCTAAAAATCACCCTAAAAACTAGGCTAGTTAAGATTGAATTGACAAAATAATATTCTCTCAACAAATATTTTCTGAGATTGTACACTAAAGTGATTTGGTCTTGTATAGTGGAGACATACAACGAGATTTAGAGCCCCTAAACTAGGCTATCTACACGAGACGTAGACATATAAAAGAGCTAAGATCACCCTAAAAACTAGGCTAGTTAAGATTGAATTGACAAAATAAAATTATCTCAAAAAATATTTTCTGAGATTGTACACTAAAGTGAATTGGTCTTTTATGGTGGAGACACGAAACGGGAATTAGAGGCTCTATAACTAGGCTATCTACACGAGACGTAGACATATAATAGAGCTAAAATAACCCTTAAAAACTAGGCTAGTTAAGATTGAATTGACCAAATAATATTCTCTCAAAAAATATTTTCTGAGATTGTACACTAAAGTGAATTGGTCTTGTATAGTGGAGACACGAAACGGGATTTAGAGCCTCTATAACTAGGCTATCTACACGAGACGTAGACATATAATAGAGCTAAAATCACCCTAAAAACTAGGCTAGTTAAGATTGAATTGACAAAATATTATTCTCTCAAAAAATATTTTCTGAGATTGTACACTAAAGTGAATTGGTCTTGTATGGTGGAGACACGAAACGGGATTTAGAGCCCCTTTTACAAGGCTATCTACACGATACGGAGACATATAATAGAGCTAAAATCCCCCCTAAAAACTAGGCTAGTTAACATTGAATTGACAAAATAATATTCTCTCAAAAAATATTTTCTGAGATTGTACACTAATGTGAATTGGTCTTGTACGGTGGAGACGTAAAACGGGATTTAGAGCCCCTATAACTAGGCTATCTACACGAGACGTAGACAAATAATAGAGCTAAAATCCCCCTAAAAACTAGGCTAGTTAAGATTGAATTGACAAAATAATATTCTCTCAAAAAAATATTTTCTGAGATTGTACACTAAAGTGAATTGGTCTTGTATGGTGGAGACACGAAACGGGATTTAGAGCCCCTATAACAAGGCTATCTACACGAGACGTAGACATATAATAGAGCTAAAATCCCCCTAAAACCTAGGCTAGTTAACATTGAATTGACAAAATAATATTCTCTCAAAAAATATTTTCTGAGATTGTACACTAAAGTGAATTGGTCTTGTATAGTGGAGACACGAAACGGGATTTAGAGCCTCTATAACTAGGCTATCTACACGAGACGTAGACATATAATAGAGCTAAAATCACCCTAAAAACTAGGCTAGTTAAGATTGAATTGACAAAATAATATTCTCTCAAAAAATATTTTCTGAGATTGTACACTAAAGTGAATTGGTCTTGTATAGTGGAGACACGAAACGGGATTTAGAACCCCTATAACTAGGCTATCTACACGAGATGTAGACATATAACGGAGCTAAAATCCCCCTAAAAACTAGGCTAGTTACGATTGAATTGACAAAATAATATTCTCTCAAAACATATTTTCTGAGATTGTAACACTAAAGTGAATTGGTCTTGCATAGTGGAGACACGAAACGGGATTTAGAGCCCCTATAACAAGGCTATCTACACGAGACGTAGACATATAATAGAGATAAAATCCCCCTAAAAACTAGGCTAGTTAACATTGAATTGACAAAATAATATTCTCTCAAAAAATATTTTCTGAGATTGTACACTAAAGTGAATTGGTCTTGTATGGTGGAGACACGAAACGGGATTTAGAGCCTCTATAACTAGGCTATATACACGAGACGTAGACATATAATAGAGCTAAAATCACCCTAAAAACTAGGCTAGTTAAGATTGAATTGACCAAATAATATTCTCTCAAAAAAAAAATCTGAGATTGTACACTAAAGTGAATTGGTCTTGTATAGTGGAGACACGAAACGGGATTTAGAGCCTCTATAACTAGGCTATCTACACGAGACGTAGACATATAATAGAGCTAAAAATCACCCTAAAAACTAGGCTAGTTAAGATTGAATTGACAAAATAATATTCTCTCAACAAATATTTTCTGAAATTGTACACTAAAGTGATTTGGTCTTGTATAGTGGAGACATACAACGAGATTTAGAGCCCCTAAACTAGGCTATCTACACGAGACGTAGAGATATAAAAGAGCTAAAATCACCCTAAAAACTAGGCTAGTTAAGATTGAATTGACAAAATAAAATTATCTCAAAAATATTTTCTGAGATTGTACACTAAAGTGAATTGGTCTTTTATGGTGGAGACACGAAACGGGAATTAGAGGCTCTATAACTAGGCTATCTACACGAGACGTAGACATATAATAGAGCTAAAATAACCCTAAAAACTAGGCTAGTTAAGATTGAATTGACCAAATAATATTCTCTCAAAAAATATTTTCTGAGATTGTACACTAAAGTGAATTGGTCTTGTATAGTGGAGACACGAAACGGGATTTAGAGCCTCTATAACTAGGCTATCTACACGAGACGTAGACATATAATAGAGCTAAAATCACCCTAAAAACTAGGCTAGTTAAGATTGAATTGACAAAATATTATTCTCTCAAAAAATATTTTCTGAGATTGTACACTAAAGTGAATTGGTCTTGTATGGTGGAGACACGAAACGGGATTTAGAGACCCTATAACAAGGCTATCTACACGATACGTAGACATATAATAGAGCTAAAATCCCCCCTAAAAACTAGGCTAGTTAACATTGAATTGACAAAATAATATTCTCTCAAAAAATATTTTCTGAGATTGTACACTAAAGTGAATTGGTCTTGTACGGTGGAGACGTAAAACGGGATTTAGAGCCCCTATAACTAGGCTATCTACACGAGACGTAGACAAATAATAGAGCTAAAATCCCCCTAAAAACTAGGCTAGTTAAGATTGAATTGACAAAATAATATTCTCTCAAAAAATATTTTCTGAGATTGTACACTAAAGTGAATTGGTCTTGTATGGTGGAGACACGAAACGGGATTTAGAGCCCCTATAACAAGGCTATCTACACGAGACGTAGACATATAATAGAGCTAAAATCCCCCTAAAACCTAGGCTAGTTAACATTGAATTGACAAAATAATATTCTCTCAAAATTTTTTTTCTGAGATTGTACACTAAAGTGAATTGGTCTTGTATAGTGGAGACACGAAACGGGATTTAGAGCCTCTATAACTAGGCTATCTACACGAGACGTAGTCATATAATAGAGCTAAAATCACCCTAAAAACTAGGCTAGTTAAGATTGAATTGACAAAATAATATTCTCTCAAAACATATTTTCTGAGATTGTACACTAAAGTGAATTGGTCTTGTATAGTGGAGACACGAAACGGGATTTAGAGCCCCTATAACTAGGCTATCTACACGAGATGTAGACATATAACGGAGCTAAAATCCCCCTAAAAACTAGGCTAGTTACGATTGAATTGACAAAATAATATTATCTCAAAACATATTTTCTGAGATTGTACACTAAAGTGAATTGGTCTTGTATAGTGGAGACACGAAACAGGATTTAGAGCCCCTATAACTAGGTTATCTACACGAGATGTAGACATATAACGGATCTAAAATCCCCCTAAAAACTAGGCTAGTTAAGATTGAATTGACAAAATAATATTCTCTCAAAAAATATTTTCTGAGATTGTACACTAAAGTGAATTGGTCTTGTATGGTGGAGACATAAAACGGGATTTAGAGCCCCTATAACTAGGCTATCTACACGAGACGTAGACAAATACTACAGCTAAAATCCCCCTACAAACTAGGCTAGTTAAGATTGAATTGACAAAATAATATTCTCTCAAAAAATATTTTCTGAGATTGTACACTAAAGTGAATTGGTCTTGTATGGTGGAGACACGAAACGGGATTTAGAGACCCTATAACAAGGCTATCTACACGAGACGTAGACATATAATAGAGCTAAAATCCCCCTAAAAACTAGGCTAGTTAACATTGAATTGACAAAATAATATTCTCTCAAAAAATATTTTCTGAGATTGTACACTAAAGTGAATTGGTCTTGTATGGTGGAGACACGAAACGTGATTTAGAGCCTCTATAACTAGGCTATATACACGAGACGTAGACATATAATAGAGGTAAAATCACCCTAAAAACTAGACTAGTTAAGATTGAATTGACCAAATAATATTCTCTCAAAAAATATTTTCTGAGATTGTACACTAAAGTGAATTGGTCTTGTATGGTGGAGACACGAAACGGGATTTAGAGCCTCTATAACTAGGCTATCTACACGAGACGTAGACATATAATAGAGCTAAAATCACCCTAAAAACTAGGCTAGTTAAGATTGAATTGACAAAATAATATTCTCTCAAAAAATATTTTCTGAGATTGTACACTAAAGTGAATTGGTCTTGTATAGTGGAGACACGAAACGGGATTTAGAGCCCCTATAACTAGGCTATCTACACGAGATGTAGACATATAACGGAGCTAAAATCCCCCTGAAAACTAGGCTAGTTACGATTGAATTGACAAAATAATATTCTCTCAAAACATATTTTCTGAGATTGTACACTAAAGTGAATTGGTCTTGTATAGTGGAGACACGAAACGGGATTTAGAGCCCCTATAACTAGGCTATCTACACGAGATGTAGACATATAACGGATCTAAAATCCCCCTAAAAAACTAGGCTAGTTAAGATTGAATTGACAAAATAATATTCTCTCAAAAAATATTTTCTGAGATTGTACACTAAAGCGAATTGGTCTTGTATGGTGGAGACATAAAACGGGATTTAGAGCCCCTATAACTAGACTATCTACACGAGACGTAGACAAATAATACAGCTAAAATCCCCCTAAAAACTAGGCTAGTTAAGATTGAATTGACAATATAATATTCTCTCAAAAAATATTTTCTGAGATTGTACACTAAAGTGAATTGGTCTTGTATGGTGGAGACACGAAACAGGATTTAGAGCCCCAATAACAAGGCTATCTACACGAGACGTAGACATATAATAGAGCTAAAATCCCCCTAAAAACTAGGCTAGTTAACATTGAATTGACAAAATAATATTCTCTCTCAAAAAAAATCTGAGATTGTACACTAAAGTGAATTGGTCTTGTATAGTGGAGACACGAAACGGGATTTAGAGCCTCTATAACTAGGCTATCTACACAAGACGTAGACATATAATAGAGCTAAAATCACCCTATAAACTAGGCTAGTTAAGATTGAATTGACCAAATAATATTCTCTCAAAAAAAAAAATCTGAGATTGTACACTAAAGTGAATTGGTCTTGTATAGTGGAGACACGAAACGGGATTTAGAGCCTCTATAACTAGGCTATCTACACGAGACGTAGACATATAATAGAGCTAAAAATCACCCTAAAAACTAGGCTAGTTAAGATTGAATTGACAAAATAATATTCTCTCAACAAATATTTTCTGAGATTGTACACTAAAGTGATTTGGTCTTGTATAGTGGAGACATACAACGAGATTTAGAGCCCCTAAACTAGGCTATCTACACGAGACGTAGACATGTAAAAGAGCTAAAATCCCCCTAAAAACTAGGCTAGTTAAGATTGAATTGACAAAATAAAATTCTCTCAAAAAATATTTTCTGAGATTGTACACTAAAGTGAATTGGTCTTTTATGGTGGAGACACGAAACGGGAATTAGAGGCTCTATAACTAGGCTATCTACATGAGACGTAGACATATAATAGAGCTAAAATCACCCTAAAAACTAGGCTAGTTAAGATTGAATTGACCAAATAATATTATCTCAAAAAATATTTTCGGAGATTGTACACTAAAGTGAATTGGTCTTGTATTGTGGAGACACGAAACGGGATTTAGAGCCTCTATAACTAGGCTATCTACACGAGACGTAGACATATAATAGAGCTAAAATCACCCTTAAAAACTAGGCTAGTTAAGATTGAATTGACAAAATATTATTCTCTCAAAAAATATTTTCTGAGATTGTACACTAAAGTGAATTGGTCTTGTATGGTGGAGACACGAAACGGGATTAGAGCCCCTATAACAAGGCTATCTACACGATACGTAGACATATAATAGAGCTAAAATCCCCCCTAAAAACTAGGCTAGTTAACATTGAATTGACAAAATAATATTCTCTCAAAAAATATTTTCTGAGATTGTACACTAAAGTGAATTGGTCTTGTACGGTGGAGACGTAAAACGGGATTTAGAGCCCCTATAACTAGGCTATCTACACGAGACGTAGACAAATAATAGAGCTAAAATCCCCCTAAAAACTAGGCTAGTTAAGATTGAATTGACAAAATAATATTCTCTCAAAAATATTTTCTGAGATTGTACACTAAAGTGAATTGGTCTTGTATGGTGGAGACACGAAGCGGGATTTAGAGCCTCTATAACTGGTCTATCTACACGAGACGTAGACATATAATAGAGCTAAAATCAGCCTAAAAACTAGGCTAGTTAACATTGAATTGACCAAAATAATATTCTCTCGAAAAATATTTTCTGAGATTGGACACTAAAGTGAATTGGTCTTGTATGGTGGAGACACGAAGCGGGATTTAGAGCCTCTATAACTGGGCTATCTACACGAGACGTAGACATATAATAGAGCTAAAATCAGCCTAAAAACTAGGCTAGTTAACATTGAATTGACCAAAATAATATTCTCTCGAAAAATATTTTCTGAGATTGGACACTAAAGTGAATTGGTCTTGTATGGTGGAGACACGAAGCGGGATTTAGAGCCTCTATAACTGGGCTATGTACACGAGACGTAGACATATAATAGAGCTAAAATCAGCCTAAAAACTAGGCTAGTTAACATTGAATTGACCAAAATAATATTCTCTCGAAAAATATTTTCTGAGATTGGACACTAAAGTGAATTGGTCTTGTATGGTGGAGACACGAAGCGGGATTTAGAGCCTCTATAACTGGGCTATGTACACGAGACGTAGACATATAATAGAGCTAAAATCAGCCTTAAAAACTAGGCTAGTTAACATTGAATTGACCAAAATAATATTCTCTCGAAAAATATTTTCTGAGATTGGACACAAAGTGAATTGGTCTTGTATGGTGGAGACACGAAGCGGGATTTAGAGCCTCTATAACTGGGCTATGTACACGAGACGTAGACATATAATAGAGCTAAAATCAGCCTAAAAACTAGGCTAGTTAACATTGAATTGAACAAAATAATATTCTCTCGAAAAATATTTTCTGAGATTGGACACTAATGTGAATTGGTCTTGTATGGTGGAGACACGAAGCGGGATTTAGAGCCTCTATAACTGGGCTATGTACACGAGACGTAGACATATAATAGAGCTAAAATCAGCCTAAAAACTAGGCTAGTTAACATTGAATTGACCAAAATAATATTCTCTCGAAAAATATTTTCTGAGATTGGACACTAAAGTGAATTGGTCTTGTATGGTGGAGACACAAAGCGGGATTTAGAGCCTCTATAACTGGGCTATGTACACGAGACGTAGACATATAATAGAGCTAAAATCAGCCTAAAAACTAGGCTAGTTAACATTGAATTGACCAAAATAATATTCTCTCGAAAAATATTTTCTGAGATTGGACACTAAAGTGAATTAGTCTTGTATGGTGGAGACACG
The DNA here is from genome assembly GCA_037953745.1 of Lithodes maja. Classification (NCBI taxonomy): domain Eukaryota; kingdom Metazoa; phylum Arthropoda; class Malacostraca; order Decapoda; family Lithodidae; genus Lithodes; species Lithodes maja. Next base: position 30,330 of record JBAKBP010024423.1, read on the forward strand.
AAGCGGGATTTAGAGCCTCTATAACTGGGCTATGTACACGAGACGTAGACATATAATAGAGCTAAAATCAGCCTAAAAACTAGGCTAGTTAACATTGAATTGACCAAAATAATATTCTCTCGAAAAATATTTTCTGAGATTGGACACTAAAGTGAATTGGTCTTGTATGGTGGAGACACGAAGCGGGATTTAGAGCCTCTATATCTGGGCTATCTACACGAGACGTAGACATATAATAGAGCTAAAATCAGCCTAAAAACTAGGCTAGTTAACATTGAATTGACCAAAATAATATTCTCTCGAAAAATATTTTCTGAGATTGGACACTAAAGTGAATTGGTCTTGTATGGTGGAGACACGAAGCGGGATTTAGAGCCTCTATAACTGGGCTATCTACACGAGACGTAAACATATAATAGAGCTAAAATCAGCCTAAAAACTAGGCTAGTTAACATTGAATTGACCAAAATAATATTCTCTCGAAAAATATTTTCTGAGATTGGACACTAAAGTGAATTGGTCTTGTATGGTGGAGACACGGAGCGGGATTTAGAGCCTCTATAACTGGGCTATGTACACGAGACGTAGACATATAATAGAGCAAAAATCAGCCTAAAAACTAGGCTAGTTAACTTTGAATTGACCAAAATAATATTCTTTCGAAAAATATTTTCTGAGATTGGACACTAAAGTGAATTGGTCTTGTATGGTGGAGACACGAAGCGGGATTTAGAGCCTCTATAACTGGGCTATCTACACGAGACGTAGACATATAATAGAGCTAAAATCAGCCTAAAAACTAGGCTAGTTAACATTGAATTGACCAAAATAATATTCTCTCGAAAAATATTTTCTGAGATTGGACACTAAAGTGAATTGGTCTTGTATGGTGGAGACACGAAGCGGGATTTAGAGCCTCTATAACTGGGCTATCTACACGAGACGTAGACATATAATAGAGCTAAAATCAGCCTAAAAACTAGGCTAGTTAACATTGAATTGACCAAAATAATATTCTCTCGAAAAATATTTTCTGAGATTGGACACTAAAGTGAATTGGTCTTGTATGGTGGAGACACGAAGCGGGATTTAGAGCCTCTATAACTGGGCTATCTACACGAGACGTAGACATATAATAGAGCTAAAATCAGCCTAAAAACTAGGCTAGTTAACATTGAATTGACCAAAGTAATATTCTCTCGAAAAATATTTTCTGAGATTGGACACTAAAGTGAATTGGTCTTGTATGGTGGAGACACGAAGCGGGATTTAGAGCCTCTATAACTGGGCTATCTACACGAGACGTAGACATATAATAGAGCTAAAATCAGCCTAAAAACTAGGCTAGTTAACATTGAATTGACCAAAATAATATTCTCTCGAAAAATATTTTCTGAGATTGGACACTAAAGTGAATTGGTCTTGTATGGTGGAGACACAAAGCGGGATTTAAAGCCTCTATAACTGGGCTATCTACACGAGACGTAGACATATAATAGAGCTAAAATCAGCCTTAAAAACTAGGCTAGTTAACATTGAATTGACCAAAATAATATTCTCTCGAAAAATATTTTCTGAGATTGGACACTAAAGTGAATTGGTCTTGTATGGTGGAGACACGAAGCAGGATTTAGAGCCTCTATAACTGGGCTATCTACACGAGACGTAGACATATAATAGAGCTAAAATCAGCCTAAAAACTAGGCTAGTTAACATTGAATTGACCAAAATAATATTCTCTCGAAAAATATATTCTGAGATTGGACACTAAAGTGAATTGGTCTTGTATGGTGGAGACACGAAGCGGGATTTAGAGCCTCTATAACTGGGATATGTACACGAGACGTAGACATATGATAGAGCTAAAATCAGCCTAAAAACTAGGCTAGTTAACATTGAATTGACCAAAATAATATTCTCTCGAAAAATATTTTCTGAGATTGGACACTAAAGTGAATTGGTCTTGTATGGTGGAGACACGAAGCGGGATTTAGAGCCTCTATAACTGGGCTATCTACACGAGACGTAGACATATAATAGAGCTAAAATCAGCCTAAAAACTAGGCTAGTTAACATTGAATTGACCAAAATAATATTCTCTCGAAAAATATTTTCTGAGATTGGACACTAAAGTGAATTGGTCTTGTATGGTGGAGACACGAAGCAGGATTTAGAGCCTCTATAACTGGGCTATGTACACGAGACGTAGACATATAATAGAGCTAAAATCAGCCTTAAAAACTAGGCTAGTAAACATTGAATTGACCAAAATAATATTCTCTCGAAAAATATTTTCTGAGATTGGACACTAAAGTGAATTGGTCTTGTATGGTGGAGACACGAAGCGGGATTTAGAGCCTCTATAACTGGGCTATGTACACGAGACGTAGACATATAATAGAGCTAAAATCAGCCTAAAAACTAGGCTAGTTAACATTGAATTGACCAAAATAATATTCTCTCGAAAAATATTTTCTGAGATTGGACACTAAAGTGAATTGGTCTTGTATGGTGGAGACACAAAGCGGGATTTAGAGCCTCTATAACTGGGCTATGTACACGAGACGTAGACATATAATAGAGCTAAAATCAGCCTTAAAAACTAGGCTAGTTAACATTGAATTGACCAAAATAATATTCTCTCGAAAAATATTTTCTGAGATTGGACACTAAAGTGAATTGGTCTTGTATGGTGGAGACACGAAGCGGGATTTAGAGCCTCTATAACTGGGCTATGTACACGAGACGTAGACATATAATAGAGCTAAAATCAGCCTAAAAACTAGGCTAGTTAACATTGAATTGACCAAAATAATATTCTCTCGAAAAATATTTTCTGAGATTGGACACTAAAGTGAATTGGTCTTGTATGGTGGAGACACGAAGCAGGATTTAGAGCCTCTATAACTGGGCTATCTACACGAGACGTAGACATATAATAGAGCTAAAATCAGCCTAAAAACTAGGCTAGTTAACATTGAATTGACCAAAATAATATTCTCTCGAAAAATATTTTCTGAGATTGGACACTAAAGTGAATTGGTCTTGTATGGTGGAGACACGAAGCGGGATTTAGAGCCTCTATAACTGGGCTATCTACACGAGACGTAGACATATACTAGAGCTAAAATCAGCCTAAAAACTAGGCTAGTTAACATTGAATTGACCAAAATAATATTCTCTCGAAAAATATTTTCTGAGATTGGACACTAAAGTGAATTGGTCTTGTATGGTGGAGACACGAAACGCGGTTTAGAGCCTCTATAACTGGGCTATCTACACGAGACGTAGACATATAATAGAGCTAAAATCAGCCTAAAAACTAGGCTAGTTAACATTGAATTGACCAAAATAATATTCTCTCGAAAAATATTTTCTGAGATTGGACACAAAAGTGAATTGGTCTTGTATGGTGGAGACACAAAGCGGGATTTAGAGCCTCTATAACTGGGCTATCTACACGAGACGTAGACATATAATAGAGCTAAAATCAGCCTAAAAACTAGGCTAGTTAACATTGAATTGACCAAAATAATATTCTCTCGAAAAATATTTTCTGAGATTGGACACTAAAGTGAATTGGTCTTGTATGGTGGAGACACGAAGCGGGATTTAGAGCCTCTATAACTGGGCTATCTACACGAGACGTAGACATATAATAGAGCTAAAATCAGCCTAAAAACTAGGCTAGTTAACATTGAATTGACCAAAATAATATTCTCTCGAAAAATATTTTCTGAGATTGGACACTAAAGTGAATTGGTCTTGTATGGTGGAGACACGAAGCGGGATTTAGAGCCTCTATAACTGGGCTATGTACACGAGACGTAGACATATAATAGAGCTAAAATCAGCCTAAAAACTAGGCTAGTTAACATTGAATTGACCAAAATAATATTCTCTCGAAAAATATTTTCTGAGATTGGACACTAAAGTGAATTGGTCTTGTATGGTGGAGACACGAAGCGGGATTTAGAGCCTCTATAACTGGGCTATGTACACGAGACGTAGACATATAATAGAGCTAAAATCAGCCTAAAAACTAGGCTAGTTAACATTGAATTGACCAAAATAATATTCTCTCGAAAAATATTTTCTGAGATTGGACACTAAAGTGAATTGGTCTTGTATGGTGGAGACACGAAGCGGGATTTAGAGCCTCTATAACTGGGCTATCTACACGAGCGGTAGACATATAATAGAGCTAAAATCAGCCTAAAAACTAGGCTAGTTAACATTGAATTGACCAAAATAATATTCTCTCGAAAAATATTTTCTGAGATTGGACACTAAAGTGAATTGGTCTTGTATGGTGGAGACACGAAGCGGGATTTAGAGCCTCTATAACTGGGCTATCTACACGAGACGTAGACATATACTAGAGCTAAAATCAGCCTAAAAACTAGGCTAGTTAACATTGAATTGACCAAAATAATATTCTCTCGAAAAATATTTTCTGAGATTGGACACTAAAGTGAATTGGTCTTGTATGGTGGAGACACGAAGCGGGATTTAGAGCCTCTATAACTGGGCTATGTACATGAGACGTAGACATATAATAGAGCTAAAATCAGCCTAAAAACTAGGCTAGTTAACATTGAATTGACCAAAATAATATTCTCTCGAAAAATATTTTCTGAGATTGGACACTAAAGTGAATTGGTCTTGTATGGTGGAGACACGAAGCGAGATTTAGAGCCTCTATATACTCATAGTCATATAATAGAGCTAAAATCAGCCTAAAAACTAGGCTAGTTAACATTGAATTGACCAAAATAATATTCTCTCGAAAAATATTTTCTGAGATTGGACACTAAAGTGAATTGGTCTTGTATGGTGGAGACACGAAGCGAGATTTAGAGCCTCTAT
>JBAKBP010024424.1:5000-35196 GCA_037953745.1 Lithodes maja
CACGAAATCAAAGTCCATTATTTTAAGTGTTTATTGTTGTATATGCAAAGATAAAATTGTGGTTTATAGTTCACATTATGCCTTTGGAAGTGATACCATGGTCCAAACAATGCTATTTTACCTCAAATATCTTGTGTTCCTTCTCATATTCATTCAAGTCTTCAAACAAAATATCTCCGGTTTGACACGCTGCTTAGTAGTGTCGGCAGTTTGGGGCCCCAGAGAGAGTGTTGGCAGGCGAGCAAAGAAATAGTCGGTAGTTTCAGCTTTCCGACGGCATAGGATTCTTCTACCCTCTTCTCCTCCGATATACTGTATATCTATGTGAATACCGTGTGAATAGGTTGGTTCTTTTATGTAATCCTCATATCACGTGTAATATCTATTCCTCTAACATTTTATCAGGGTTTGCGAGCAAAATTATGTTAAGAGGAGGTTTTTGTTTCTGTTTGTTATGGTCCCTCTTCTCCCTCATGTTTAGCCCCATTAGTTTTGAGATTTTTAAGACATTCGCCCCATTAGTTTAAGACCTTTTTCTACCGAAAAATTGTACAAATTTATCTCGAAGGAGGGTGTTTGGGGGATATTTTTAAAGCTTGATATAGGTCTAAGGAGTACATATAAAAACAATGATAATAATAATAAATAAATAAATAAATAAATAAATACAAAATAAATTAACATAAAATAGGAAGCGCCGGTGAACGATAAAACATCCGTTTTAGTGATGTCGGTAAGCTGGGCCGAAAAAGAGAGGTTTGTCAATCACCTGAAAACAAAAAAAATAATAATGATAATATTCGTCAGTTGTATCTTTCAAACAGTCGGTTCACAAGAGCTAACTCGAAACGCTTCCACTTTAAAAATATATAAAAGGTCCATCTTCATCACCAACGTTTCCACTTTAAAAATAAATAAGAGGACGATTCCCATCCCCGTGTGCTCATAGCAAATTTGTGCCTGTGAGGAAACAGTGAGAGCAAATGAAAACTAAAATACCACCATGCCACAACACACCAGCTGGAGCCAGAAGAGAAGAATGGAAATAGAAGGAGAGACCATGATAAGGGAGAGAAACAACATAGAAAATACCCCACCAAAGAAAACGACTAAGAAGAACGGGAATACCAGCAAGGCGGAAATGTTACCGAAAGTGCAAGATAGAAACACAAAACAGCAAAGAAGAGAAGAGACCACACCACCCAGGGCAACCACAGAAGAAAAGAAGAAAGGAAAGGGGAAACAACAAAATGAGAAGAAGAACTAGCCTCAACAAACCAACGCCAAACAGCAACATCACCCACGAGGAAACGAGAAGGCGAAGGAAGGAGGGCAACAACATGGCCGCCCAAAACCACACCTAGCTCAGTCTCACCTCAACACTAGAGAGGCCAGTACAATAAACCACGCTCTGCCACCCACCCCAGGAAAAATAATAAGAGTAACCATCAGCACTTCCGGAAAGAAAGAGAAGAGAGCAAGATATAATTAAATAAGCGAAGGGCAGCATACCAAAATCTCCCCCCTCCAGATGCGCCGCTCTTCAGCGCAGGTCCCCCACCATCATGCCGGAAATTTCTAAGGGGCCTACCTCAACCTCCTAGTCCCCCCCCCCCCCCCCCCCTGCACCTATGACCTGCTGACCTCCAAATACCAGCCCTGGGACATTGCAGAACACGTCATGACCATCTCGACGAAACCAAGGTAGAGTCAGCAATTTGAGGGCTCAAAGCACTTGCATCAACGAGCCTAAAAATTAACCTCTCATTCGTTTGTGTATTCATGCCATGCCATGGCTGTCTACCTTATTGTTTGAGAGTTCTTTACCCTACTAAGGAACTTTTGTGCTTCCACACCATGGTGTAGGGATAACATTAGGATCTCTCTTAGGCTGCAGTTTTGACACTGAAAGTAGCACCGCGGGTATGCCACAAACAGACCTTCAGTATCAATCCAGTACTCTCCAAATCTCTTGAAGAAGTCTTTGCCATGGCAAGACGTCTCCAGCAGTTCAGGTTTTGCGAGACACCGTCTGAATATCGGCACTCTGCATATAAAGTCCATACTGCATATGGCCAGAACCATGGTCGAGGACATATGTTTGTAGAAAGGCTTAACAACCGACCCCTGGGTTCTTAGAACACTCTTATAAAGGTCAGAGGCAGATTGGGAGAGTTAGTATGGTCATTATCTTACTTCTTCCCCACGTTAGCCCGATACTTAGTTACTCTGTCATGACACGAGTGACTGTATTAAAGACCCTACACCAAGAGAACCGAAACAGAACTTCACCAACGACTAGTATAACGGTCAGGATAGTCGAGCAGCCATAGCTTGGGAAATGTCTAAGTTCATGCTCGTGTTCATCCGGTAGTAAGCACCCTGTGTCATGACATAAGGAACTACTATTAAAGGCCCCAAACCAACTAGTCCATCTTTATCCCTACTCCATTCACCACACGACAGGGCCACCTAAGCGGATCGACAAGACCGAGAGAAAGGACTCGGCTATTAACACTTCAACCACCAGTGCCAGTATCTCCAAATCTACTCAGTGGTAGAATAGGAGTGTTGAGGGAGTTATATTACTTCAACCACCAGTGTTAAAGTTAATTAAGTGTGTCTCCGAAATCTACGCAAGTGTTAGCATAGGAGTGCTAAGTGAATTCTATATGTCTGTCGTGGATCCTCGCCCGTGCTAGGCATACTTATATTGTGATTATTTCATGTATCAGTGTAAAATGTATTATCGTGTTTTGCACTAAGTGACCATTAATAAGAAAACCCATGTGTGTACTCAGTATTATATTTATCCTTTACGACTTTTGTGCATGTGTAGTTTGGCTTTAGTTTCTCCAGTCAAGCAAGAACCTACCATTGTCCAATTGAACCCCAGTAATAACCCTGGCATAACAAAAACAGATGTTGCTTACTTGTTATCATAGGAATGTCGGCCGCTTCAACCACAGAGATACAGTTGCTGGCAGGCGCGGGAAGGAATAATACGTATCTTTGCCTTTCGACCATTATAATATTTCCTGCTGATGTTTATCTAGTCCTTTACAATTATATTTCCTGCTGGTATTTATCTAGTCCTTTACCATTATATTTCCTGCTGGTATTTATCTAGTCCTTTACCATTATATTTCCTGCTGGTATTTATCTAGTCCTTTACCATTATATTTCCTGCTGATATTTATCTAGTCCTTTACCATTATATTTCCTGCTGATATTTATCTAGTCCTTTACCATTATATTTCCTGCTGATATTTATCTAGTCCTTTACCATTATATTTCCTGCTGATATTTATCTAGTCCTTTACCATTATATTTCCTGCTGGTATTTATCTAGTCCTTTACCATTATATTTCCTGCTGGTATTTATCTAGTCCTTTACCATTATAATTATTTCCTGCTGGTATTTATCGAGTCCTTTACCATTATATTTCCTGCTGATATTTATCTAGTCCTTTACCATTATATTTCCTGCTGATATTTATCTAGTCCTTTACCATTATACTTCCTGCTGATATTTATCTAGTCCTTTACCATTATATTTCCTGCTGGTATTTATCTAGTCCTTTACCATTATATTTCCTGCTGGTATTTATCTAGTCCTTTACCATTATATATCCTGCTGATATTTATCTAGTCCTTTACCATTATATTTCCTGCTGGTATTTATCTAGTCCTTTACCATTATATTTCCTGCTGGTATTTATCTAGTCCTTTACCATTATATTTCCTGCTGGTATTTATCTAGTCCTTTACCATTATATTTCCTGCTGGTATTTATCTAGTCCTTTACCATTATATTTCCTGCTGATATTTATCTAGTCCTTTACCATTATATTTCCTGCTGGTATTTATCTAGTCCTTTACCATTATATTTCCTGCTGGTATTTATCTAGTCCTTTACCATTATATTTCCTGCTGGTATTTATCTAGTCCTTTACCATTATATTTCCTGCTGGTATTTATCTAGTCCTTTACCATTATATTTCCTGCTGATATTTATCTAGTCCTTTACCATTATATTTCCTGCTGGTATTTATCTAGTCCTTTACCATTATATTTCCTGCTGGTATTTATCTAGTCCTTTACCATTATATTTCCTGCTGGTATTTATCTAGTCCTTTACCATTATATTTCCTGCTGGTATTTATCTAGTCCTTTACCATTATATTTCCTGCTGATATTTATCTAGTCCTTTACCATTATATTTCCTGCTGATATTTATCTAGTCCTTTACCATTATATTTCCTGCTGGTATTTATCTAGTCCTTTACCATTATATTTCCTGCTGGTATTTATCTAGTCCTTTACCATTATATTTCCTGCTGGTATTTATCTAGTCCTTTACCATTATATTTCCTGCTGGTATTTATCTAGTCCTTTACCATTATATTTCCTGCTGGTATTTATCTAGTCCTTTAACATTATATTTAGGCTTAGTAGCAGTATGATACTTGTCAGAAGTCTGCCTGCAATTTATCATAGCCTAAATTTAGCCTGCAATATAGGAGGAATCGGCCTTCGGCCAGTTCCTCCAAATTAGCAGGCTTGCTATCGCTCGTCAGGAAAAAAATCGACACCTAAATGGCACGAAAGGTCTTAAAATTGACAAACAAATGAGGCGAAACGTCTAAGATATAGCCAAACTAATGGGGCAAACTTCTTAAAATCTCAAAACTAATGCGGTTATACATGAGGGAGAAGGGGGTCCCGGAAAAAAAAGACTCCCTTAAGAAAAGCGCAGCAATGTGACCGAAATATAGGACATCTAATAAAGGATAATAGACACCTGCTTGGCTGCTATGCGGAAAGGAGGATCATAGAGAGGGTTTGAGTCAGAGCGGCCGCACTCCATAACGGTCACAATCCAATATATCCACGACCAGAACGGCCAGTATCATAAATTAAACTTACTCAGTTTAATATAGCTTAGCCTAATCTAACAAACCAAAGCTAACCTAGAGTCTATATTTTGTTCCCAGCTGATGGTCAATTGCCATTTTTCTACCTAATTTAGTGTGACGCACCCAGTGCGTGGCAACGCTACCTGATTGTACTCCTTGGTACTCCACTGTACCGCCACGGTGCGGTACCGTGTACCGCTGTACCGTGCTGGCTGCTTATATTGAGTGTGACAACGTATAACTATGTTCTTTGTATCTCTGCAAAGGTCTCGTCATGTGCTAACCAGTGGTGGGTTTTGTTTTAAGCCATGTCGAGACCTTCCATTTAATATGTAGTATCAATAGAGAAGTTGATAGATAAGACAATAGGAATTCAGAGAGAGAGAGTGAGTTAGACTTCAGAGCGAGAGGGTAGCAATGCGCCACGCTGCCGGGGGGGTGGTTGCCAGACGTATGGACCGGTTGGCAGCCCTGCGCTTATAGCTAGGTGCGACAGGGTTGGTAGTCCATTGCCGCCTGCCTATGCTGCCTGGGCTGCCCATGTTGTCATGCTGCACATTGCCTGGAGGCTCACTGTGTGTTCCATGATCAGGTTGCCTAGAACCTTTGAGATTCTAACATCCCTTGCCCTCTCTCCCAATTTCTCACGGTTGCACTCTTTCTCTCTGACGACATTACTCTCATTTCATTCTTCTCTCTATTTAAATGCATACCCTTCCCTTGAGGTCCTAAAGGAGTTTCAGCACTCACCTCTCGTATTACTCTTAGGACAAGCATATATTTACATGTATTAGATTTAAGGGGTTAATGTGAACAGCGATCTTCTTGATGAGGATAGTTGGTGAACGTTCTACATGTTCACGAGTTATATGCCCAGCTCATCATCCAATTTGTGACTAGACTAGTGCCATGTGTAAGAGCCCGACCATGCCCAGGAGTTGTCTGTAGAGGGGCGAGGACTTAGCCTTGATTTGCCTACCGAGCCAGGAGCGAGTGCAGTACCAGAGACTACAGCTCGCTCGTAGTGCCGGTATAGTAGAGTAACGTAAATTATCTGTCCTTGTGTTCTCTGCAGTCTTTTCCTGGGTTCTCGCTTTCGGTGCTGGGACTCGTTGTTCCTGTGACTTGGCCTGCTAGCTAGAACACATAGGGATGATGAGTGGGTTGTATCTTTATTTTACTATGCATTGCAGCTCTCTTTAAGTTTAGGTATATAACACTTTACAATACACATTACTCACACACAAGACAACACTATTAATACTTTCATGTATCAATTAACTGCACTGTCGTTTTGCTGCTGTGTCCGGAGTTCCGTTGCGTAGGGCGCATACGGACTCAGAGGGGAGACAGAGTGAGAGAAGCGAAGTAGCCTATGCGGTAGTAGGCTACCGGCGCAGTACTGTTGCCTGCAACCTTTTAGTTATTCCAAGTATAGATTCATTCTTATAATAAGTGACTACTATTTATGTTCCTTCCATGTGTATTATTAGGTATCTACTGGATCATGAACATCTTGTATGCTACATGCTAGTGCATGTTAGTAGGGGACAGTTATTCTAGTGCACGCGCTTTCAAGTAGGCGTGTACATTTGTTATTTAGCATTTCACTGTCATACCTTTAGCCTGCTTCTATTCTACATTATTAGAGGCTTAATATTAACGTAGTTTCTTGAGTATTGCATTTCTTTAGTAATAACGTAACCTATAAATGTCTGAGGGAGTTTAGCCTCATAGCCTACCCCTGTTGTACACTTTCGCCGAGTTAAGGTACCTCGTTACCCTAGACGATAACTCTGTAGGGCGTTGGTGCTTTTGTTGTCTGGAGCATATAGTATTTGGGACTGGAATCGAGCGTGTCGTTGTCACATAAGCCATTTCTGTCCTACGATCAAGAATCCCGAATATGTATTGCCGATCCAGCCGTAACAAAATGGCGACCTTGCCCAGGATTCAGTAGTATCCTATCACATGTTTTTTGGAGAACTATTCTATGCTACCTAGTAGAGCTGGCTAGAATTTTCTTGCATATTGGAGGAATTTTTATTGTGTCATTATTGTATTGGTGGACTTGCAGATTGTTTCGTTGGGGGTGTCTAGAGTAGAGTCATTCAAGCATCTTTAACATTTTGTGAGTCGAGACTGCAATTAGTAATAAGCACTTCTTTTTTTTATGAACAGCAATTGTATAACCAGCACTATGTCTAATGACTCATCATTTACGGGGGAGGATAACACGGTACAGCCTAGTAACCAGCAAGTACAACAGATGTTTAGGGAGGGGAGTGTTATAAGTGGAGAGAGGGATGCCCGGGCATTTTTGCAGACACCTTTGACCGAACAGCGCCTGCAGGCTATTGATTGTTACGGTCTTCGCTGTTTAGCCACGGTTTTGGGGCGGGACTGTCCTGACAGTTGGCCCAAGAAGAATTTGGTGGCATGTTTGTTGGGTGATGGCGATGGGGCGGTGGGTGGAGTGGGGTCTTGGGGGGTTCCCTCCAAGCCTCCATTCCACTCTACCCCTGAGCTGGGCCCTCAGCCAGCGAGTCTTAGCACGATGCAGCAGGAGGGTTCTCAATGGCAAGCTGGCTTACCCGTAACCACGTCTCGGTGTGGATCCCCCATTTTGTGCTCTCCCCCCCCAGGCCTGTCTCCTGAGATGTTATTTCAGCTAGAACTAGCTAAGTTTAAGCTGAAGGAGACTCAGATACAACAGGCTAGTATAGAACGGATTAAGCTGCAGGAGACTCAGATACAACAGGCTAGTATAGAACGCATAGAGGTTGCTAGAATCCAAGCCAATCAGGATGCAACCAGGTACCAGGCTGAAATGGATGTCGAGAAGTCTAGAGTAGAGACCACGGGGCGTCATCTCGGTGGTGGGCACCGGGTTACAGACTCACTTTCGCATTTAATTAAGTTAGTACCCGCATTTGATGAGACAGCAGTGACTGAGTTTTTTGCTCGTTTCGAAAAGAAGTGTCGTGAGTATGACTGGCCGGAGGTTAAATGGGCAGCATTAGTTTCATCACGTCTAGTGGGTAAGGGGTTGAAAGCCTACGATGCACTGTCACTGGACGAGAGTGTAGTGTATGGACTGGTGAAGGAGGCTGTGCTCCGGGCCTACGAACTGCAACCCGAAACTTATAGATTGAAGTTCCGTGGCGTGAATAAGAAGAGCGACGTCAGTTTTATGGAGCACGCACGGGACTTAACAGATGCAGGTAATAACTGGTTTCGGTCCGAGCACGCAGAGTCGGCTGAGGAAATTAAGCAACTTTTCTATCTGGAACAGTTTTACAAATGTACTGGAACCGATCTAACGCTGAACATTAAGGAAAAATGTCCCAAGACAGTAGAGGAGGCTGCCAAGATGGCAGACCTCAGATTATCATTGATTCGTGGTTGCGGTGCCGCTCAGAGGGCTGAGTCAGGGCAGAAGGGGCGCTATACCCCACCCACCAGAGTTTTCGATAATAACAAATCCTATGACACACATAACCACACTAAATGCATTGCACCTAATAACACCTACAAACACAAGCCTCTCCCGTTTACTAAAGGTCAGGCCCCTTCTTCGCCCGCACAAGGGAAGAAGCCCATTGGGGATGTGAAATGTTACAAATGTCAGAAGCTAGGCCATTATTCACGTGAGTGCCCTAGTAACACTCCCGCTAAGCCGGTGTCATTGGTTCACAGTATCGGTGTGTCTCTGAAGGCTGCAGCAACTGCCCGGGGTAGGTTGTCAGCAGCTGAGGCACACGCGGTAAAGAAGCGTACGGAAGGCTCGACACCTGTCCGGGACACTTTCTGTAGCCATCGGGGGCACGGGTTTGTGAGCTGGGGGAGTGAACTACGGAGGGTTGACTTGCTGAGGGATACGGGGGCTTCGCAAACTTTGTTGAGGAACTTCACAGGGAAACCGATAAATGCGGCCAGAGTTGTTGTGGTGCAGGGTATAATGCTACGAGGTCATACCCCACTTGTGAGGTTGGAGTTGAGAGTGGGAGAGGTGTGCAGGGAGCTGGATGTAGGGATCGTTGAGTGTTTGCCAGTTTGAGGGCGTCGACCTTCTTCTCGGCAACGACTTTGCGGTGCTCCACTTCCGGGACTCACCCTTAGTCGTTGCCGAGAGGGCGGCCGACGTGGATGGTGAGAATCGGGAAGGGGTTGGGAGGTGCCAACAGGATGAGATGGCCTGTGTGGTAACCCGATCTCGCTCTGCGGCTCCTGCACAGCCTAGCACTCAACCTCGGGGACAGTGGAGGAAGGATCAGGAGAAGGTTGCTAAGGGCAGGAAAAGGGACATTGATTCTGCTGCACTTCTCGGTGATTCGGTACTTGGACCTATAATAAACACGGGAGTTGACTCTGGCCCAGATATGGTGTGTAACAAGGCAGAGTTGGGTAAGACTTCGCTGTGAGGCAAGAGCTGTAGCGAGAGCCACTAAGCAGTAGAGCCTACTAGCCGGGGTAATGTCTTATTACAAAACCATCTTGATGCATTGACGCCCAGGGACATTAGTGAGCAGCAGCTGCAAGACGCTAGCCTAGCTCGTTATAGCAATGGTGCCATAGAATTGGAGGAAGATGGGGGATGCGAAGCCGGGAGATTTCTTTAGGCTCAACAGGATATTGTACCGCAGATTTCTAGACCCCCAAATCGAAGTGGGAGGGCGGTGCGAGGGTAGTAGACCAGGTGGTTGTTCCAAATAAGTATAGAGAGTCCTTATTGTGTCTGGCGCATGATGTGCCGGTGGCGGGTCATTTGGGGGTAACAAAAACATTGGCGGCATTGGGCAGGTTTTTCTGGTGGCCTGGGGTCAAGGCTGATGTCTGTGCATGGGTGGCTGGGTGTGCGACCTGCCAGACAACGGGGAAGCCTAACCAGACAATCCCGAAGGCACCTTTGTTTCCCTTACCTGTCACCGGGCCTCCGTTCAGCAAAGTTGTAGTAGATTTTGGTTGGCCCTTTCCCGCCTACTAGTAGTGGCAATAAATTCCTGTGACAATCATGGATGTGGCTACGAGATACCCGGACGCATACCCCATGAGAAACGGCTCGGCAAAGGCAGTTGTTAAAAACTTATTATTGTTCTGTTCCCGTTATGGATTTCCACGTGAGGTGCAGTCAGACCAGGGAGCAATTTTACATCCAAATTGTTCAAGCAAACCCTTCAGTTGCACGGTATATGTTCTGTAGTGTCGTCAGCCTACCATCCCGAGAGTCAGGGAGTCTTGGAGCGGGTGGCACTCGACCCTGAAGAGTATGCTACGCTGTTACTGTGCAGAACATGACACTGATTGGGATTTGGGTCTGCCGTATGTTCTGTTCGCTGCACGTGAAGTCCCAGGAGAGAGCCCCAGGAGAGAGCCTGGGGTTCAGTCCAAATCAACTAGTCTTTGGCCATAATGTGAGAGGACCTTTAAGTATGGTGAAAGAGATCTGGGAGGGCGAAGAGAAGCCGGGGTCTGTACTTAAATATATCCTTGAGAGCCGGGAGAGACTTATAGGTTGCATGGCAGCGGCAGGTAATAACTTGGTTAATGCACAGGCGGTCATGAAGCACCAGTATGACGCCAAGGTGAAGCTTCGGGAGTTTTCGGTGGGTCAGGAGGTAATGTTGCTTTTACCTTTGCCTGGACACCCCCTTTCTGCCAAGTTTATTGGGCCGTATGTGGTGGCTAAGAAACTGTCCGACCTTGATTATCTCGTTGCAACACCTGACCGTAGAAAAAAACATCAGTTATGTCATGTTAACCTCATGAAAGAGTATGTGAGACGCCCCTCAGAGCCTCTCACTGTCCCTGTGCTGGCCTGCAGCGGCCAGGGTGGAGAAGGAGGTGGGGACAGTCATGCTGCTGAGGAGGATAGCTGGGACTGTGTCATTTCCGCGGAACAGTGGGCGGGGAATACTGAAC
This sequence comes from Lithodes maja, assembly GCA_037953745.1. Classification (NCBI taxonomy): domain Eukaryota; kingdom Metazoa; phylum Arthropoda; class Malacostraca; order Decapoda; family Lithodidae; genus Lithodes; species Lithodes maja. Next base: position 15,842 of record JBAKBP010024424.1, read on the forward strand.
AAGAGGCTAGGCAAGCTGTAAGTCACCTGCCTGAGCACCAGGGTGCTGCTGTCCTAGGCCTGTTCAGGTCATACCCCTCTGTTTTCGCCGAACACCCAGGTCTCACTACTCAGGTAACGCACGACGTGGACGTCGGTGATAATGTGCCCTTCAAGTCAGTGCCCTACCGTGTGCCCCCGGTAAAGTTGCCAGCTTTACGGGAGGAGTTAAAGTACATGGTTGAGAGAGGGATGATCACTGAAGGTTATGTGAAGTGGACATCACCCGTCACGTTGCAGCCAAAACCTGACGGCAAGGTGCGGTTCTGCATAGATTTTCGTAGGCTAAATGGCTTGACCACTACCAACCCTTACCCTTTGCCTCGAGTTGACGACAGCGTGGACAAGATAGGGAATGCAAAGTACCTTACTAAAATTGATCTTGTAAAAGGCTACTGGCAAGTACCCCTGTCGGACCGAGCTAAGCAAGTTTGTGGTTTTGTGGTAGATGGCAAGACCTACCAATGTAACGTAATGCCTTATGGGCTTAAGAACGCACCTGCCACGTTTCAGAACCTGATGAACGATATTTGTGACGAAATCCCTAACTGCACGGTCTACCTTGATGACGTGATAGTGTATGATGACAATTTTGAAAATCACCTAAGGCACTTAGAGACCCTGTTTGGGAAGTTGCACGATGCTGGGCTGGTGGTGAACCTGAGGAAGTGCGAGTTTGTAAAGGCTACTGTGCAGTATCTTGGCTTCGTGGTCGGGTTAGGCCGGGTGTGCCCCCCCCTGAGCAAGATACAGGCTATCAATATGTTTCCCAGGCCCACCACTAAGCGCCAGGTCATGCGGTTCCTAGGTATGATAGGCTATTATAGGCGCTTCATCCGGGGATACTCTACTGTCTTAGCACCGTTAACTGATCTACTGTCGAAGTCAGTGAAGTTCTGTTGGGCTGCGGAGTGTCAGAGGGCTTTCGACCTAGTCAAGCACCTGCTGTGTACACATCCGATTTTGAGAGCCCCAGACTTCTCCAGGAGTTTTCAGCTGGCGACTGATGCCAGCGGTGTGGGTGCCGGGGCAGTGTTACTGCAGACTGATTCCGAGGGCTTGGAACACCCAGTGAGCTTCTTTTCTCGCAAGTTTAATTCGGCACAAAGGAATTACTCGACTATAGAGAAGGAGCTTCTTGCTATCGTTTTGTCGCTCAAACATTTCGAAGTTTATGTTCCAGCCTACGGCCCGGTAGTGACGATTTATACGGACCATCATCCCTTGAAATTCCTAAATCAGTTTCACAATCGGAATATGCGGTTGACCAGGTGGTCCCTAATGCTCCAAGAGTATAATCTCAACATTCAGCATATTGCCGGGAGTGAGAACGTGATAGCAGATTGTCTATCAAGGGTTGATGATCCAGGATAGTCGTGCACGGTGTGTGGGTTGAGCAGGAGTAAAATTAGGCTATCATAACGCCGTCCAAAAAGATTATAAAACAATAAAATAAACGAGAATTTTTTTTTTTAGTTTTGTAAGTCTTTATTGTTGTAGCATGATGCATGCGATATTGTGTTTTATGTATAATTCACACTTCAGTTGTTGTGCACCTTTTGCAATTAGTGGCAGCTAAGGGTAGCAGGTCGGTTGGTTGCCTGTCAGATTTTGATAATGCTTCTAAGGTCGATTATCTAAAATCTTGGGGGGGCTGTGACGCACCCAGTGCGTGGCAACGCTACCTGATTGTACTCCTTGGTACTCCACTGTACCGCCACGGTGCGGTACCGTGTACCGCTGTACCGTGCTGGCTGCTTATATTGAGTGTGACAACGTATAACTATGTTCTTTGTATCTCTGCAAAGGTCTCGTCATGTGCTAACCAGTGGTGGGTTTTGTTTTAAGCCATGTCGAGACCTTCCATTTAATATGTAGTATCAATAGAGAAGTTGATAGATAAGACAATAGGAATTCAGAGAGAGAGAGTGAGTTAGACTTCAGAGCGAGAGGGTAGCAATGCGCCACGCTGCCGGGGGGGTGGTTGCCAGACGTATGGACCGGTTGGCAGCCCTGCGCTTATAGCTAGGTGCGACAGGGTTGGTAGTCCATTGCCGCCTGCCTATGCTGCCTGGGCTGCCCATGTTGTCGTGCTGCACATTGCCTGGAGGCTCGCTGTGTGTTCCATGATCAGGTTGCCTAGAACCTTTGAGATTCTAACATCCCTTGCCCTCTCTCCCAATTTCTCACGGTTGCACTCTTTCTCTCTGACGACATTACTCTCATTTCATTCTTCTCTCTATTTAAATGCATACCCTTCCCTTGAGGTCCTAAAGGAGTTTCAGCACTCACCTCTCGTATTACTCTTAGGACAAGCATATATTTACATGTATTAGATTTAAGGGGTTAATGTGAACAGCGATCTTCTTGATGAGGATAGTTGGTGAACGTTCTACATGTTCACGAGTTATATGCCCAGCTCATCATCCAATTTGTGACTAGACTAGTGCCATGTGTAAGAGCCCGACCATGCCCAGGAGTTGTCTGTAGAGGGGCGAGGACTTAGCCTTGATTTGCCTACCGAGCCAGGAGCGAGTGCAGTACCAGAGACTACAGCTCGCTCGTGTAGTGCCGGTATAGTAGAGTAACGTAATTTATCTGTCCTTGTGTTCTCTGCAGTCTTTTCCTGGGTTCTCGCTTTCGGTGCTGGGACTCGTTGTTCCTGTGACTTGGCCTGCTAGCTAGAACACATGGGGATGATGAGTGGGTGATATCTTTATTTTACTATGCATTGCAGCTCTCTTTAAGTTTATGTATATAACACTTTACAATACACATTACTCACACACAAGACAACACTATTAATACTTTCATGTATCAATTAACTGCACTGTCGTTTTGCTGCTGTGTCCGGAGTTCCGTTGCGTAGGGCGCATACGGACTCAGAGGGGAGACAGAGTGAGAGAAGCGAAGTAGCCTATGCGGTAGTAGGCTACCGGCGCAGTACTGTTGCCTGCAACCTTTTAGTTATTCCAAGTATAGATTCATTATTATAATAAGTGACTACTATTTATGTTCCTTCCATGTGTATTATTAGGTATCTACTGGATCATGAACATCTTGTATGCTACATGCTAGTGCATGTTAGTAGGGGACAGTTATTTTAGTGCACGCGCTTTCAAGTAGGCGTGTACATTTGTCATTTAGCATTTCACTGTCATACCTTTAGCCTGCTTCTATTCTACATTATTAGAGGCTTAATATTAACGTAGTTTCTTGAGTATTGCATTTCTTTAGTCATAACGTAACCTATAAATGTCTGAGGGAGTTTAGCCTCATAGCCTACCCCTGTTGTACACTTTCGCCGAGTTAAGGTACCTCGTTACCATAGACGATAACTCTGTAGGGCGTTGGTGCTTTTGTTGTCTGGAGCATATAGTATTTGGGACTGGAATCGAGCGTGTCGTTGTCACATAAGCCATTTCTGTCCTACGATCAAGAATCCCGAATATGTATTGCCGATCCAGCCGTAACAATATATATAGATATATACTGGTTGAGATCTACTGGTTGAGAGGTCACTCTCCATTGGAGTGAGATTGGTTAAAATAGATCATAACATTTATTGCAATATACAGACAATTCAATTGAATAAACTAATCTTTATGTATCTGCAAAAATTATATATTCATCAGACGAATTGCTGAATAATATACAATTTGAGCCACTTGACGGAAGGTAGTACTATCTCAGTGTCAATCCTTCTATTTCACAGTTTTAACTTCTAGTGATAGAAAATATAATAAATGAAAGTCAGTTCTGGTAAAGAAGAACAAGAGGAGCGTGTATCTGTTTCTCAGTTCCTCCTCTCTTTTTGTTTCATATTTGTCTCCTATTTCAATTACCGTATTTGATCGTTGCACTGTCTTTCCCTACATCCTATATTCATACACACACTCACATTCACTCTCTCTCTCTCTCTCTCTCTCTCTCTCTCTCTCTCTCTCTCTCTCTCTCTATCTATCTATCTATCTATCTCTGTGCCAGGCCGTGAATGTTATCATTGGCCAGGATCACCGTCTTGGTAATAATTATGTTGTTGGTAGTATGGTAGGTGTGTTACGTGCAGTGAGTATAACTGGTGGTGGTGGTGGTGGTGGTGGTGGTGTGGACCATTGGTATTCCAGGCACGGGTTGGTGTTCGTTCCCATGATAGAGTGTACACACCCTTCTCTCGCAGCTCATATTTTCCAAACGACTATCCGAAGGATTTTTATGTGTAACTCGTCTGGGTGGGAGGGTGGTTTTGACAGTAACAGAATGCCCACCCGTGCGCGCGCGTCCGGATGGTATCTTATTATTGGTGTTTAATTATTGATTATGTAAAATTTAGATGTAAAAAATCATGTACGAACCCTGTGCAAGTAATGTTGAACGTGCATTACAGATATGGATATACTTGAATGTAAAGAGGCAAATTACTGTTGCAGCACCAACATGGAGTATGACTGATATTTGTTACTATTGGATCTCTACAACAAAGGACTCATTAGGTAAGTTCCATAGCAGTCAGGATAAACATATGCATATTTGGGAAGAGCATCTATTATTTTTTCTTACAACTAAATTTCTTGGCAAGATAATAATTGTCCAAATTTGCGGCTAATATACACGATAATTTATTTTGCGATATTTCCCTACTTTTGTTGCCGGCATTATGTCTAACAATTTGTTAGTGTTTGTGCAGTTGTTGTCATAAATACTTAAACACCTCTTGATGATATATTAAATAGACAAGAAGCATTAGCCAGTGAAGCAAAGTAAATCAGAGATTAGTATTCCTAAATAATTCATCAGTGTATCATATCGGCTTCCTTTGACATTATCCAGAATATCCTGAACACGTTTGTCTGTTTTTTTAAACATATGAACATGAACAAAAGGAAACATATATTCGACTAGAGCAATCTCTATGCAATGCACCTAATGGTGTCCTCCATATATGAAAACATCAAGGCAAAAGTGTAGAAGCTGTTGTGGACACCTGCAGTTTAGCATATGATGCCAATACAAACTAGTTCGGTACCACTCAAGCAGCCAAAATATTCAGGTAAACTCCAATAAACATTCAATACATTATTAATGTATTCATGTATAATCGTTTTATCCTCGAAATATCATCACCACAATACTGCGAGCATGTAGGACTAATTATAATTATCAGCACTTTAAAGTTATCCCGATTAACCCTGATCTTGATATTGTCGACATGAAACAAAATTTGCTGACCAAAAGATCCTGATCAAAACATTTGTATTATTCTGCTTTAGTACTATTATGAGAGACTACTCCCATTAATTAGAATTATACTAACATAACCGGAAATTAGTTTTGTAGTTGGTGTTAACATTAGTGGAGTTCACCGGAGAATCAGGTATAATACTCCACAACAAATGTAATGTTAATTAATACTATGTGATCGGTAACCTGCATGTATTACTGTTGTACTTTGCCTTATAAATATTGAGATTAAGGAATATAATAAAGTAAGATGCTATATGTAACACAGTAACACACACATTTACATAACCTAAAACGAACAGTTGTAAATGATTGCTCCTGTTAAAGCTAAAAGTAACGAACAATTATATATAGTCTACTGATGCATGTAAGGTAAATACAGTGACTCATGATAAGTAGACGCCTTTCTTATCTACACAATATGATAATAGCGACATATAATTATATAGTTAGCATTCGTACGGGAAATACTACATGAGTCAATTGTCCATATATTGATATGTGTATCTCAATGTTAATATGGGAGTAAAAGTAACTATATATCCGAATATATATAGCATATACTGTATATAGCACCTCGAAAAAACTCTGTATTAAGTCATATATTTTATTTATATATTATCTTTTTCCGGTCATAATGTTTGCAGCTATAGCTTCTTTATCTGAGTATATTTGCATGTTTCGTATGTTTAACCCGGGTTTCTTGCTAAACCCTTTGTAGATTTCCTCTCGTGACGATGAGTTGAACCTACGGCTGTGTGTGTGTGTCACACACACACACACAGCCGCAAATTCAAATCATCGTCACGAGAAGAAGAAATCTACAGAGGAGTTTTGATGTCTGTTTGAATTTTACTGACTACCACATACACTATTTATTTTTACTCTTTTGGGTAATGGATAAATATTGAGGAAAAGCGGAAAGTATCCTGCTTTAAGGGGCTATATACAGTATAGCTGCAACAGTATGCACAATAAAATCTATAAAACTACCCAGACTGACCTAAGCATTCACTGTACACCTTGTAACTATACATACATAAACAAATAAGCCATATTTTAAAAGCGTACTTTATTATAATAAGAAAAAGACGACCCATAGTAACTTCAATAGACTGTGTAACTGCATTATGGGCTACCATTGACATACAACCACTTTACAACTGCCTGCACACATATATGGTACACACCTACAGCATATGATAAACTTGCAACAATGAACATTGATTAAGGGAAAACATTAACTTAGGCATGTGTTTTAGGAGGGGGTGTTTCTTTTTTGGTATATTTATATATTTATATACTTATTTGTTTCCTCGCTAGACCTCCATCAAGCTAAAAACACGCTCCCAAGACTCACTTCGAGGTCAATTTATAAAGTTTTCGGTCAAAAATGTCCCGGCCGAAGGCCGATCCCTCCTAAATTACAGGCTCGCTATAGCTAACCAGGAAATAATCGACACCTAAATGACACAAAAGGTTTTAAAATCGCCAAACTAATTGATCGAACGTCTCAAAATCTTAAAACTAACATAAGAGAAAACGGGGTCCAGAAAAAAACAACCAACTCCCCTCAACTGATTCAGTACCCAGGATGTCCCTTTTATCATATTCTGGCAACTATTTGACGATATTATTCGGCTTAAGAAGGATTTCTAGCAATAACCAGGCTTGAAACTATCTCCACCAACCTTTGTTTACGACCACAGATCCTTCCTAAGCATAATATCGTCTGAATATAGCTAGAATACAATATAACACACGTCGCTGGTACTCAAGGGGTTAAAGTGAATGTTTGACAATATGTGATGAGCATGGCCCAGACTCTGTGCCCTAGACTGTACACTCGGATGTCATATGTCTCTAGCCCACTCATAAATATGTGCGGACTTCACCTATTTCTAACTATGGAATATATCTCTGGAAACCATCTCATCAATACAATTTTCTATAAATCAACTACAAAATGATATACACTATTTATTGAAAAGAAAGATATATCCAAAAATCAATCCAGATAATTATAATTGCATAAAGAAAAACATAGGGGGTCCCCAATTTTTATGAGTGGGTTGGAGACTATGGTATCCGACTGCGGTGAATGATGGTACTCTTATTAGTGGACAGTTCTGACCTACTAATGACACATAGAGAACCATTCCCTTTATGGGGACGCTATAGAATTTGTGTATTTTTTTATTTGTATTATTACCGGTACAAATATGTTTTTGTGTTTGCTCCCTAGACCTCTATCAAGCTAAACAAAATACAAATAAAAGGCAGAACAAATAAAAACATTTGAGATTAATTTTATAATTTTTGGATAAAAAAAAAAATCCCGGCCGGAGGCCGGATACTCCTAAATTACAGGCTCGCTATCACTCACCAGAAAAAATCGACACCAAGATAGGGCGAAAGGTCTTAAAACCGCCAAACTAATGGGGCGAACGTCTTAAAATTTCATAACGAATTGGCTAAACATGAAGGAGAAGGGGTCAAAAATTAAAAATTTGTTTCCCCGTAAGCACATGCCATAGTCAGTATTTTCCCTCATTCGTAACTCTGTGCCTGAAGTTTATCAAACAACCGTGTGCAACATGCAAGTGCAGACGATTGTTTAAACACAGTATATCGGCAGCAGTCCAAACTACTTCTCGCTGTGTAGATCTCTCATGAAGTACAGACTTGTTATCGACACTTGTATGGAGTGAAGAGTCTTCTAATCGCCAGACTAATGAGATGAAATGCCTTTAAATTTCTAAGCTAATAAACTGAGACAGAGAAGGAACCCAAACAGCCCCCCCCCCCCTTTTTTTTGCATAAAATAGAGTTAAAGGGAGATTTGCATTTACTTGTTTATTCATCTATTAATTTATATATTGTTTATAGTTTCTTTGCAAGACCTCCATCAAGCTTTACCAAAACAATAAAATATCCCCACGATCTCTCTTCGAGATAAATTTGTATATATTTCGGTAGAAAAATGTCCCAACCGAAGGCCGGTCCCTCCTAGATTACAGGCTCGCTATCGCTCGCCAGGAAATAATCGTCACTAAAACGGCTCAAAAAGCCTTACAATCGCCAAACTAATGGGACTAAGCATGAGGGAGAAGGGGGTTCTGAAAATCCAAACCTCCCCTTAACCTCCATTACCGCCAACATACTGGTACAGGCCAACCAAAATAACTCTGTTACTTTTCTTGGACCAGGGAGTCCAGGTTCGCTTCAGTAATTACACCAACGTTTACATGCACATTACTGAGCTAGAGATCCTGCTGTGAGAGAGATCTGAAACCTCTCTCGCCAATTGGCCACTTGCATTTTTAGGCTATACGGAAGTTGGAGCTGTGGCCGTCAATATTTAGCAGAATTATCAGATAAAATACGGTCATTATACATTTATAAATACATTAAACCAAATGTATCATACTTTCAATCCATCAGAAACCCACATTATTATTGCATTTATCTTTAATATCGATGTTCACGACTCCAACTTCCTTATAGCCTGAAACTCGCAAGTGGTCAATTCACTTCAAAACTATTACATGCTCATGAATAAAGGACTCCATTAGGTTTATGGACTTGTTTTTGTATTTCCTTTCCCTATTCTTTGAGGTTAAGGGGAGATGGGCCGATTTTCTGGACCACTTTCTCCCTCATGTTTAGCCCCATTAGTTTTCAGATGCTAAGATGTTTGCCCCATTAGTTAGTTGATTTTAAGACCTTTCGCCCCATTTCGTCGTCAATATTTAGACCTTTCGTGCTATTTAGGTGTTGCTTTTTTTCCTGGCGAACGATAGTGAGCCTGTAATGTTGGAAGAACCGGCCTTCGGCCGGGACATTTTTCTACCGAAAAATGTACACATTAATCTAGAAGGGGGATCTAATGGATGTTTTGTTTTTAATTTGATGGAGTTCTGGGGAGGAAACTAGAACAATAACGAATACATGCAAAAATCGGCCAAAAAGTGAATCATCCCCCTTAACTATACAATTATCGAACAACTTAGTGGTATCTTATTACTGTTCGTATATAATTTATAAGGAATGACAGAGATTGGCCGATCTCTGTTACTATAGAGTCTCGACACTGCATTACTGCCGTCTAAGTGGTCACAACATTTTTAGATTCCGAGAGAAACAAATGTTGGGTAAGCAAATGGGATGATAACCAAATGTACAGTCACTATCATTAATTAATTTCCCTAATATTTCTATACCTACTATTTGCATTTCAGAGGTTCATTTAATCAGTTCAAGGCGACTGTATTTTTGCTTGCAGACAAGTTTAGCCGGTATAACAGGAATCACTCCAGGATTTTCCTCAACTTATACCGTTTACCAACTCCAGTCTACCAGCTTATATATTATCTAATATAAGAAGTCTGTAACTTGCTGTCATGCCACAATATACAGCAAGTGATGGTATGCCACGAAATACGGCTGGTAATGTTATGCCACGAAGTACAGCAAGTGATGTAATACCACAAAATACCGCAGTTCCACCTCAGCCTCAGTCACAAAAATTGCAGCAGCTTCCCTCAACGCCATACACCAGTTCCCCCCCTCAGCCACAAAATAAACCACAACGCCTGATAGGCAGCCAGAAGAAAGGCGGCATCGAATGGTAAGGCCGCTACCATGCGCCACACCCCACACCACAATGAGAAGGACACATCAGCCCCAGTACCTCCTATCGTTGTGCCCTTTTTGTGGTCAAGTCGACGGAGCCCAGCACAGTTAAAATATGTAATAGGAGGGCAGACGAGCAGCAGAAGGTATCTCTCACCAACACCCAGAGATCAGAGTCCTTTTGGCCTCAAGAGTGCCTCAGAACCTCTGGCCTCAACATGGAGCTGTTCCTGGCCTCCAGCGTGCCTCTGGCTTCAACCTCTGAGTGCTATTGGCCTTTCTAAATGTCTCTGACATCAACAGTGCTTTTGGCCTGAACCCTGAGTACGTTTGGCCTCTCTGAGTGTCTCTGACATCAACAGTGCTTTTGGCCTGACCCCTGAGTGCGTTTGGCCTCTCTGAGTGTCTTTGACATCAACAGTGCTTTTGGCCTGACCCCTGAGTGCTTTTGGCCTCTCTGAGTGTCTCTGACATCAACAGTGCTTTTGGCCTGAACCTTGAGTGCTTTTAGCCTCAACTATCTACCAGCTCAACCTGGAAAGAATGTGGTTAAGATATATAGAGGAATTAACATAGACTTGTCTGTCAAGCCCCTTCTAGAATTCAATTATTAATCACCTACCTCTAGTAAAATACACTCTCACACTATCCTTCATTTTGCCTGCTTCGTTCATATATATATATGTCTGATTGACTTCTCAGCCACCAGACCTCTCTCTCTCTATATATATATACTGTATATATAGACGAAATTAATTCTGCCCTATTCTTGTAAGCTACACCATAATTTAGAGCAAATACTGTTCCCCCACACCGCTATACACATACGTTCTTTTATATATTATGTATTCCCCATCTTCTTGTGTAACCTTGAGTGCTTCTGGCGTCTCTGAGTGTTGGTGACCTCATCAGTGTTTTTGGCCTGACCTTTGAGTGATCTTGGCCTCAACCACCTTTACCAGCTAAACCTGGAAAGGATTTAATTAAGAGACGCTTATAACTTAACTTTGACTTGGCTGTCAAGTCCCTTCTAAGCTTAAAATATATACCACATACCTTTGATAAAATACACTTACACACTATCTTTAATTTTTGTCTCCTTCGCTATATATATATATATATATACATTGTCATATTTCCGACTGACTGCTCAGCCATAAGACCTCTGCGTATACTGTAGGTGAAAACACTCTGCCTTATACCCGCACGCTACACTAGAATCAAGTTCCGTTCCTCCACACTATATTACACACATGTTCTCTGTAACTATATGTATCCACCGTCTCTGGATTCATAAATAGCCTTTGTATTACTTGTCTATTTATTATGATTCCTTTATGCTTATATATGTGTATGTAATTGGATAATAATCCATGCTAGTCACCTATTGTAGCTTGACACATAAAAACCTATAACACTTGTACACCCATCCTTGTGTTACTTCTGCACGCCTTTCCCTCGAGATATACTGTAGGAACCCCATGATATACTGTAGGAACCCCATGATATACTGTAGGAACCCCATGATATACTGTAGGAACCCCATGATATACTGTAGGAACCCCATGATATACTGTAGGAACCCCATGATATACTGTAGGAACCCCATGATATACTGTAGGAACCCCATGATATACTGTAGGAACCCCATGATATACTGTAGCAACCCCATGATATACTGTAGGAACCCCATGATATACTGTAGGAACCCCATGATATACTGTAGGAACCCCATGATATACTGTAGGAACCCCATGATATACTGTAGGAACCCCATGATACACTGTAGGAACCCCATGATATACTGTAGGAACCCCATGATATACTGTAGGAACCCCATGATATACTGTAGGAACCCCATGCTATACTGTAGGAACCCCATGATATACTGTAGGAACCCCATGATATACTGTAGGAACCCCATGATATACTGTAGGAACCCCATGATATACTGTAGGAACCCCATGATATACTGTAGGAACCCCATGATATACTGTAGGAACCCCATGATATACTGTAGAAACCCCATGATATACGGTAAAGTATACTCAACCAACTCATCGATAAAAGGGATTGTATCTAACTTTGTGTTAATCAATATCCCATCTAATTCCCGATACAAATGCGAAATATCCCATAAATATCGCTGGTCATATGTTGATCATAAAAAAATTGACGATCAAGGAGCTTTCGTGACAACCCCTTTAGAATTACGACCTCCTTTCTTTCTACCTTCCTGTATATACACATAACATTTTGAATCAAGTGTTTTAATGGATTAGAGTTTAAATATATAAACAAACTAGGTGTCCTGTACTGGTTCAAAATGTCACTGGTCAAGAAGATGAATATATCAATAATAAAATTACACTAAATAGTTAGTGTCAAATTTGGAAGAGAGATGCCACCTAAGCAGCTCCGGGGTCTCTTCAGTGTGTGAAACGATAGTTTAAACAACTGCGGTGTCTCTGGCAATGGTAGTGACACAAACACCTCTGAAGTATCTGTAGAAGATGGTGTTGATCGGGGTCTGAGCCAGCCTTCAGTGTTGTAGTTGATGTCGCAGCACTCTTCCTCTGATGGGGCTGCAGACTAAGGAAGGTGTGGTAGAATGGTCTGACTTCTGCACGGGTAATCTTAAGGTCCCGAGTTAAATTTCGATGTGTCAATGGGAAGATATTATTGAAATGGAAATTGTGCTGTACTTAGTTGCAGTCCATCACCACAAAGCCTACCCACACGCCATAAAAATACCATCGCTGTTTCCAACAAAGTAGCTTTGTATGAATAATCCCATTTTCAAAATGTGCTATGGGGGCAGTGCCTAGTGAGTAAACAGTTCAATAACTGGTGTTTGAGAGAGAGAGAGGTGTCTGAGTTTGTGAGACAAAGCAATGAGACAGTGCCAATGCAGCTTCCAAAAATCTGAGTTGAAACGGGGCAAGAGGAGACAACCAGGCGTCGAAGGTCTACGAAGGTAAGACCAAGAACAAGTCGGATGCAACACTCAAACTGTGTTGATGAGTCACTCGCACCTGGAATATGACTAACATCCTGTAGACTCAACCGCTCAACACGGTGAAGTGTTGAGCGGTTGAGTCTACAAGATGTTAGTCATGTCCGGAGGTAGAATTGGTAGCCTACATAAAAACAAAAATTACCTTGATTGTCTCATTACTGCTTGTACAGGCTTGAAGGCTTACTATGTGTGTTACGTTGGTACAACTTTGATAGCTCTCTAGAAGTGTAACATTGCTGGAACCACAACTTGTACTAAACTAAAGGAGTAGTCGACAGGGTTCATAAACGCCTGGTTGTGGTGCGGGAGGGTAGGAAGGTTAACTGCCCCTTGTTCTATTGTAAGTGTGGCTATGGAGAATTCCGTCTCCTGTGATACCTGGGGTGGCATGTTTTCAATTATCTAAAGCTAACTTATCTAGAAGCTTAGATCCCATAATATCTCTTTTTCTAACCCATCCAATTAGGGGATGACATCTGTACTATGGTCATGCGACTTTGTGCTCAGTTTATTAGTTTTTAGAATAACCCGAAGGAAAGACATGGTTAACGATTGTTTAACTGAACCTTCTCACTCCAAAAAAATCCTCCTTAGCTTTAACACAATAGTTTGAAGGTAAATGCAGTGAAACATAAATTGGTGTCGCCTGATTAAAAGGGTTAAGCATTTTCGTCAATGTATTGTTTGAATAATTGAAATTGCTCAAATGTAATTGGATCTACTGATGTCCGTAAATCATTTATGTTAATTTTGATCCATTGAATTACTGCACACCATTATTCATTTGTTCTCATGATATGCTCTTCCTCCCCCAGACCAGACCAGATGGCAGGAGTAAAATAGGAAAGAAGAGTAATTGGACAGAGGAAGAAGAAGATGAGAAGTGAGAAGTACAGTAGAAGACCGAAAGTTCTCGGGCTCAACCAAGTTGCTTCCTCCCCTTCCTCCCTTCCCTGATATATATGCAGTTAACAAGTAAACATATACACACACTAATCACCACACCACCGACTCTCCTCCTCCCATCCTAAATAATTATGTTCTTTCTTGTAGTTATATTATTATTAGTAGATTGCCAGCACCACTTAATACCATATGATTATAGGCAGTGAGAAATATGACATCGGTAACTAAGCCATTCATTTACTGATGTAGTTGTATAGGAATAATTATGTTGGAATACAGGAACTGGAGTAATGATAATAGAGTCGCTAAATATGAGTAAGTTTTGGTTACAGGAACAGAGTTACAAGTGTGATGTATCGAGGCCTATATCGCATGCATGGTTGTGGGACTCGTGGCTCGCTATGGATGTTAGTGTATTGCTGGATTTTCTTGCCTAAAATGTGGCTGTTAGACAAGTAGGTAATTTCTCTATGATTTCAGCCTTTTATCAATTACGGTTTCTATCTCTACTATGATGTAAGACCAATCAGTGTAGGCTAAGGATCTGAATAAGCATTATTTGACCAATGGGCTACTTTGAGAGGTGAGTCTAGATGTGTGATAGTGGTGTGGTAAATAACTGGTCAATATTGGTTTGATTATCTTTCGACTTGGTAACTGAAGTTCGTTGTTTGAATTGTATCTAGCTATTTCATGTAGCTATTGCATGAATGTTTCACCTGGCTTGTGTTGCAATGAGGTGTTGCTTAAGAGGTGGTTGTTATGTCTGATGCAAGGGTTTAGTAAGCTACCAATGCCCTCTGTGTAACCTCTGCACCTACAACTACTGAAAGGGATGTACAGTCACCTTACAGTATGCAAGTGTCCTATGACAATTCTTGTGTAATATACTGTTTAAACTGATATAAAAGTAATCATAATATGGCTATAGACGACCCTGATTATAATGAAATAACATACACACACTCTCACCCCTCTACTCAAATTGTGTTCCCAAACTTCATATTCAAATATGCCCATCCACCCATCCACACGTTCCAATATACCCATCCATCCACAAATTAAGATATACCCACCTATCCACACATGCAAATATACCTACCTACGCACACATTCATATATACCCACCCATTCACACATTCAAATATACCCACCTACCCACATATTAAAATATACCCACCCACCCACATATTAAAATATACCGACCAGTCGATACATTACATTATAAGGACCCACCCACACACACAAGTATACCCATCCACCCACCAACAATTGAATTATGCCCATCCACCCACACAAACAAACCCTTTATTCGCCCAACTAACACTCATACACACACACAAACTTCCCATCCCACTTTTCCTCACACGACTAAGCGAGCACTCACACACACACACACTCATACACACACACACACACACGCACTTATACACACACTCATACAAACACGCGTGCCCACACACACACCTGCTGCACATCACAGTTTTCCTCTCCCCCTCCTCACCCCCCTCGCTCCGCCCACACACACATACACACAAACATCCCATATCACAACAACCACCCATATCTACTCCCCACCGATTAACCCATTATGTACCGGCGACGTCTCTTTTATTATATTCTTTCTACTATTAAACGATGTTAGACATTTAAAAAGGGGCCTCCAGTATTTAACAGTCTTTGAACTATCTCACTTAAACCTATTAACAGCCATAGATCCTTCTCCAGCTGCACACAATCATTTAAACATAGCTATAATCAAATTAAAAAGAAGTCTGTACAGAAGGGGTTAAGGGGAGATTTTAACTTATGAGGTTATTTTTCTGGACCCCCTGCTCCCTCATGTTTAGCCCTATTAGTTCGGCTATTTTAAGACCATTTACCCTATTTCTGTCAGTTTTACGATCTCTTGTGCCATATACAGTAGGTGTCTATTTTTTTTTTTTTTGGGAGGGGGGGGGGGGGGATGTTAGATTTTTTCTACCGAAAGATATACACATTTATCTCGAAAGAGGGTCTCGGGGATAGTTTTTTTAAGCTCCATGGAGGTCTAGGGATGAAACTAAAAACCTCCCCTTAAACCAACACAACCACACACGGACCGTCAATTTCCGCCCCCTACATACACCAGCGTTCTGCGTCCCATCCAATTACCTTCACTCCTACTACCAATTCACTCCTTAACACGCAAACACACACACACACGCATACACAAAGCTCACACTTTCTACCCTACCACCACCACCACTACTACTTTTCCTAACCTACTGAAACACACACACAAACACAAACCTCCCATTTTCTATCCTACCACCACCACCACCACTACTACTTTTCCCAACCTACTAACACACACACACACACGCACACGCACACGCACCCCCCCCCCCCTCCCCCCACATACACACACACACACCGTAAAACTCTTCAGTGATATCCATTAGCGTCCATTACAGCCACAGGGTAAAATGTCAACAGAGCCAGTTTTCCACCGGGACGGGCTCGGGTCAATCCTCTTGTAGGTTATCAGGACCAATGTGCAGTACAGACCCCGTAGTAAGAGAGACTGGTCAGCTCTCTTTTAGACGCCATTTTGGTGCCGCCATTATCGAACAGTGGGATGATATTTGACTAGAGGATCATGACTCATTTTAGCAGTTTAGTATGGCTTTCTTTGGGCGATTTTGTATAGCTTAGGAATTACTGTATATGTGGGAGTTGAACGGGTAAAGACCGGCCCAATCAATCTTCTGACTTCCATATACCCTTCCTACGCAGAATAAAATCGTCTAATGATAGTCTATATACACCGCTAAAACGCGCTATGAACCTCAAAGGGTTAAGTAGACTATAGATCCAATGATCGTATATCCTGTACCAGTCTTGCCGAATGTATAATATTGGAATGAGCCTTTTTGAGTGTGAAGAGAAGCCTATGCCACCAGCGGCCCCAATATGGCGGAGGTTGGCCGATGTCCATTACTAAACTGTCTCTAATGTGCTGGGGCCTCTCTGTAATTGATGGCGATATGTTGTGAGTAGTCAGTCCTTCATGACCTGTCAGTGTTAAGCCTTATATTGTTTAGTAAAGCCGGTATCACACGAGCGCTATTTCACTCAACCATTATCGTCATCACTAGTCTGGCATTATATGAGGTGGACTCATAAAATCAATCAGTCACCGTATTTAATCCATCTTCATTGTACCCCTGTGCAAAAGTATGCATATAAGTACGATGTACATATATACTCTGGCACATACCTAATAGCTGGGGGTGGCCGACCCGAGACAGAGCCCGAACAGAAACATTTTAAGTTCCAAATCTTAGGGTCCCGGGCCAATTCAGCGTTCCCTCGCCCCTTTCTCTGTCTCATCTAATAGGTGAATTTTGCAAGGGGAGAAGGATTCCTAGCCCCCTGCTCCCATAAGGAAAAGTAGGACGGTAAAAGAGACAGACAGAAACGGCTAAGGTTGGGTAAACGATGCCAAACCTCACTCTTGATAGGACAAGGCCATCACCGAGTAAATACAAACAGAAATACTGCCAGAAAAATATGCTGTTCTTAGAAAGTTGATGCTAAAAGCTCTGGAGTGATACCAGTTTAGCTCAGTTCTGACCAATCACATGATTCTCGGGCAGCTCAACCAATGGACCACTTCATCCAGTAGATCTCAACCAGTGTCAAATTAACCAAGATCAATAAACCAGTACCAATTTAAGTGGGGATGGGTGTATTTATTTGATCATATATTTAGCATTTTTTTTAAGTTTCCTTCCTAGGCCTCCATCAAGCTTAAGAAAAAAAAAAAACCCACCCCCCCACCCCCAATACCCTCTTTTAAGATGAATTTGTAAATTTATCGATAGAAGAATGTCCCTGGCAAATTGTGAGAGCAGAAGAAAAAGAGACACCAAGAATATTGAGAGAAACTGAAGGATTGATTTTTGTATTGTTTAAGAATAAGGGATAGTCCTCTGGGAGGTCCGGACGGGTTGATAGATGGAGAAATTGGGTCTTGGAAGCATTAAAGGCAACAAGGTTTTGTCTGCCTCAATTGGAAATAGTAGTTAGATCAGAAGATAAGTGTTCTATGGCTTCATTATGTTTGTTTTTGTGGGATTGCTGGCTGGGACGTTCTGGAAAACAAATTGAGTAGTGTAAAGGCCCGGTCACACTGCCTTTAGCGTCTGCAGCGCGAGTAAATTTCCCCGAAATTTTTTAGCCGCTGTAACACGCGGTGGAAAATGTGAAAAATTGGCTAGCACGTGGTTACCCGTGGTATGCCCGCTGAACAGACGCCGGCGCCTGTTCAGCGTCCTGACCGCTGGTGAAGCGCGACTAGAGCGCGGGTAAGCGCGGGAAAATCTCCACGTGGTGACAGGCAGCGGCGGGTAACCGCGGCTGCATCACGCCTGACCCACGGGTGATCACGTGTACAGCACGGCTGGTCCACGTGTGCAGGGCGGCCGTTTCGCGGGCTATCACGGGTACTGCGCGTGTGTACCACGCCCCCACCACGGGTATATAAGGAGCCCGGGCAGGCGGTAGAAATTCAGCTCATATGCTGTTGCATCAGCATGCAGACGAGGTCAATACGGTCCATGTTCACCCCATCACGTCAGAACCAGGAGTGATGAATGCTTGGCAAATCGAGCCAAATATATAGGTCCCAGAGTACACGCGCTACACACGCAAATGCACGTGAAAACACGCGGAACAGATGCGGTACAACCGTGCTATGACCGTCATTAAACCGCGATTACCCGCTAAAGGTTCGCGTCCTATCGCGTGTAACCACGTACTTACCGCGGCCGTAGCACGTCTTTACCACGTCTTTACGCGTCTTTACCACGTCTTTATCACGTGTGTACCACGTGTGCCCCCCGTGGCCACCCGCGGTCTCAGTTTTGAGCAGCTCAAAACTTGAGACCGCGTGTGATTTTTCTAGCCCGTGTGGGTGCGGCTGTATCGCGTCCTTTCACGACTTATATGCGTCCAACAGCGCTTGCTTCACGTTCACACATTTTTCGCCGTGAGACGTCCGCGATGCGACCGCGAAGGGCAGTGTGACCGGGCCTTAAGGTAGAGTCGTCCGCGTATGAATGGATGGGACTGGAGGTACAGTTGAGAAGTTCATTTATGAAAATTAGAAAGAGAACGGGAGATAGGACAGAGCCCGGAGGAACACCGGAGTTGGAAGGATGAGGAAATGAGCGATGGCCGTCCAAAGGAAATTAAAGACAAAGGCACAGATGAAGGGATAGAAACCGTAGGAGGGTAGTTTAGAAATAAAAGATTTGTGCCACACAGGAAGATCGCCAGAAGAGCTACCCTTCAGGAAGCTATACTGGCGATCTGAGAGTAGATTATGAGAAGAGAAATGCTTAAGAAATTTGGAAGCAAGAATAGTTTCAAAAACTTTAGAGATACAAGAGATGAGAGCAATTGGACGATAGTTGGAGGTTGAGAGCGGTCACCCTTCTTTGGGACAGGTTGAATGAGAGCAAACTTCC
>JBAKBP010024425.1:0-35196 GCA_037953745.1 Lithodes maja
CCGATTACCGAGTGTCAAAACCGTTTCCAGATACTCGCAGACTCAGATGACGAAGAGGAAATAGAAGAAGTCCGGCTCGTGGGAGACTCGATGATACGTGGTCAGCTCACAGAGTTTTGCGCCAGGGCACCTAAGACCAGGAAGCGTTTTTGTATCCCTGGTGGTGGTGTGGATGACGTAGTTGCAGCAGTTGACGAAGTATCAAAGCTGGCCCCTGCTAATACAATGTACGTCATCCACGTTGGATCCAACGATGTGCAGCGAACCCGGTCGGAAGATTTGCTTTTAAAGTACCAGCAGCTGATCAAGTCGTTTAAGGAGAAGTCATCAAGGATCATCGTCTCAGGAATCGTCCCCCGGCTCGGTGTAGAGAGCCGATTTTACAACATAGCCACCAGCACAAATCGTTGTCTAGCAAACCTCTGCAGGAAGGAGAACGTGGGATTCGTCGACACCTGGGACAATTTCTACTACGATGACTATTTGTTTTCGGACGATGGAGTTCATCTGAACCAGGTGGGAGCAGCACGTTTTGGGCGTCTTCTCAACGATGCGGTGAAGGATTTTCGGAGAAGAAATCGACTCAGCACAGGACAACCAGGAAGGAGGACCGAAGACAGCGAGGACGGCAACCTACAAAGGAATTAAATACTAATCCGTCAAGAACCGCGAATTTGGATAAATCTCCACCAACACGACCCAAATTCAAAACCGTCAGGGATAACGACCGAGGACCGAGGACAGCCATGAATGTAAATGTAGATCCGACCAGAACCAAAAATTCGATGAAAGAACGTTCTGCGAGTTCTAAAACCGCAACTTTAAAGGTTTTCTATGCAAACGCTCGTAGCATACGCAATAAATTTTCAGATTTAGAGGAACTAGTGTTTACAGAAAATTATGATGTGATTGGCATAACAGAATCTTGGCTCAATACAGAAGATAGAGACTTTTTAGCAGAGTATTCACTTCCCGGTTATGTAATGTTTGAGAACAGCCGAATAAATAAAAATGGAGGTGGCGTTTTATTTTATATCAAAGAAAGTCTTAACCCGACCCTCGTGTCAAAACCTCAAATTGTGAACGTCGACACATCTTTTGTGCTAATAAAGAATAATAAAGGTACAAAAATAATACTTGCGTTAATATACAGACCTCCAGCTCAATCAGTGCAAACTGACCGAGAAATTTACGAACAAATTGCAGATGTAAGTAACTCACAAGATACCGTAATTTTTGGCGACTTTAATTTACCTGTGACCAAGTGGGGCGATACTCTTACTTCACACTCCGGACATGACTTGTATACGAACTTGCAAGAGAGTTCGCTTTATCAATTTGTTCGAACGCCGACCCGTGGTAATAACGTTCTTGACATTGTACTTGCAACAAAAGAAGAATTGATAGAGAATTTGAATGTTGGTGATGAATTCAGTAACAGCGACCATCGTACGATAACTTTCACTTTAAAGTTTACTAGTAACGAACCAAATAGTAGCATCGAAAAAGTCCCTAATTTCAAGAAAGCAAACTTCCATAAACTTAGAGCTATGTTTAAAGAAACTGACTGGAGCTTTTTAATTAACAATAACGATATAAATACATCTTGGAAGTTATTCGAAACCACTTACCTAAAAGCAGTGCAAGACTGCATACCATCGAAAATACGGCGTCCAGGCCATAATAATAAGCCCAAATGGTGGAATAAAGATATTTCAAACTGCCTGCTTGCTAAAAAATTTGCTAATGATAGATTAAAATCCTCACAAAATGACGAAGAACGGGTGAAATTTGTAGAGCTACGACGCAAAGCCAAAAAGTTAATTAAGCAAAGTAAAAAGACCTTAGAGTTACATATTGCGAATCAAAGTAAAACAAACCCGAAAGAATTCTATAGTTATATCAGAAAGAAAAAAGTAGTTACTTCAACTGTTGGACCGTTAGTCGATGAAAAAGGAGAATACACCAAAGACGAAGTACAAATGAGTAATGCCCTCAATACCTTCTTTGCATCAGTTTTTACAACCGAAGACCTCAGTGATATCCCTACACCATCGCCGATTCAGATTGATAATTCAGATCTTCTAAGCAATATTACCGTTACAGAGAGAGAAGTATTGAATTGTTTAGATAAACTCAAAGTAAATAAAACGCCAGGACCTGATACAATCTCGCCTAGAGTTCTAAAGGAAGCTAAGAATGAGCTCTCCAAACCACTGACATTACTATTCAATAAATCCTTGCAGTCTGGAACTATGCCTGATCAGTGGAAGCTAGCCAACGTAACACCGATATTCAAAAAAGGCAGCAAATCCCTACCCAGTAACTATCGTCCAATTAGCTTAACCTCAGTTGTATGTAAAATGCTAGAAACGGTCATACGAGACAGACTCGTAAATCACTTAGAGGAAAATAACATACTTAAAGATACTCAACACGGCTTTCGTAAAAAACGTTCCTGTTTAACAAACCTCTTAGACTTCTTCCACGATATCCTCAACCTCTACGATGAGAGTAAAGCTGTAGATATTATATACCTTGATTTTCAAAAGGCCTTTGACAAAGTTCCCCACAAACGTTTACTGCTAAAACTAAAAGCGCATGGAATACAAGACGGAGTGTTGAAATGGATAGAAAATTGGCTCAACAACAGAAAGCAAAGAGTAGTCATAAACGGTAAGGCATCTAAATGGACCAATGTAAGTAGCGGGGTACCCCAGGGATCGGTACTAGGACCAATTCTCTTTCTAATTTACATCAACGACATAGATGAGGGTCTCACCTGCACAATCTCAAAATTTGCTGACGATACAAAAATTGCAAATAGCGTACTCTCAAAAGAACAAGTTGACGATATGCAACACAATCTAGATAAATTGTCATGTTGGGCCCAAATTTGGCAAATGAGTTTCAATGCGGATAAATGTAAAGTACTACATGTCGGATACCTAAATGAGAAAGCAAACTATTCGATGAATGGCACTCAGCTTAAGAATGTAAACAGAGAAACTGATCTGGGAGTAACAATATCGAGTAACCTAAAACCGAGTCAACAATGTTCAGAAGTTGTTAAGAAGGCAAACAAAATAATTGGCTTTATAGGCAGGTCATTTGAGCATAAATCCAAAGAAGTTATCCTAACCCTTTACAATTCCTTAGTCCGCCCTCTTCTGGAATACTGCGTTCAATCCTGGTGCCCTTATTACCAAAAAGATATAAACAAGCTAGAACGAGTTCAACGTAGAGTTACCAAAATGATACCTAGCCTAAAGAACAAACCATACGAAGAGCGTCTTAGAGAATTAAATCTATTTCCTTTAACCCAGCGCAGATTAAGAGGCGACTTAATTCAAGTGTTCAAAATCATCAAAGGCATCGACAATATGAACTGTAGTAAGTACTTCACTATCAACCAATCTAATTACACACGGGGAAACGGTTGCAAAATTATTGGTAAATCTTTTAACTCGCACGAATCTAAGAATTTCTTCTTCAATCGAGTTGTCAACTTGTGGAATGGGCTTCCCCGAAACGTTATAGACTGCAGCACCGTTGATTCATTTAAATTCCGCCTAGACAAATATCTCGCATCAAACCCACGACTGACTGCGTTTGTAAATGAATAACTTTATCCTCCCCTCAGTTACTAACCCATATGTCCCCTACTAACTTCCTAGTCCTGCCACGTTAGTGGCAGGGCAGTAGTTCCCTTTCCAATGTTCCCTTACCCACTCTAAACCACTGTTTGGACACTTGATCCTCAGTGTTTTGGAGGACAAGCAGCCTAGAAGGGTCACTAGATCTGTTGTTGCTTGATTTCCTTTGTACTCCTTTGTACTCCTTTGTACTCCTTTCTCTCCCAACTTGATAGATTTAGCCAAAAAAAAAAAAAAAAAAAAAAACTCTGGCACTGGCAGAAGCACACCGTCAAAATTGGCTGGCACTCAGCGGGTTAATTGCCAAACAGGCAGAAATCCGCAGAATAGTCTATAAATAGGTAAACTAAAAGGAACCGAACCCTCGTAATGGCAGGTGTTTTTTTTTCTAATAAAATAATGATAGCATTGCTGCATTTAAGATTTTTTATTTAAAATATGATAAATATCCATATCTTCGATAAATAACGATACAACGAAGTAACGATATCGTTATCGAAAGGATCGGATTGGTTGTCTGTTTTTAGTCGGGCGTTTGTCATGTCATGGTCGTGTCGAGCTTACTATAGTCTGGTTCGAACATTTTGCCCGATTAATTCCCGATTATTGTACGTCAAAAACGATTGCTGCACGTCCGAAAACCGATCGACATACGTCAGCAGCACGTCCAAAATTTAACGTTTTTTTTCCCCGACCATCAAAAACAGTCGGCTGAAAAATAGTGCATACACTAATTATTGGCCGACTTCACGGACCTGTCGGCGGGCACCCCGTCCAGTTCCAGATGAACTCGAGTAGAGCCGATTTATTTACACGATGTTGCTCGATCATGCACGATTTTTCAAAAATTCAAATATTTTGAAAAGATCGGCTCTTGTCGGGTCTTTACGTACTGTATGGGACGCAGCCTTAAGGCCGATGTCTAGCGATCAATCAAACGGATCGGACAATTTATTTGTTTATTATTATTTTCAGTCGCTTCCCTAAACCTCCATCAAGCTTAAAAAACATCCCCAAGATCTTCTTTCTAGATACATTTGTAGATTTTTCCGTAGGAAAATGTCCCGGCCAATGACCGGTTTCTTCTAAATTACAAGCTCGCTATCGCTCGCCAGGAATACAATAGACACCTACATGGCACGATGGTAACGTAAGACCTTTAGTCCTTCTGTTTGGCTTCTATTCCTTTCTTCCTTCATTCCTTCCTGAATTCCAGTTTTTTGTTTTCTATTGCTGTCAATATCTTCTTTTATTTTCTTTGCTCCACTCATTCCTTCCTTCGTCCCTTTGCCCTTCCTTCCTTCCTTCATTGCTTCTTACCTCCTTCCTTCCCGAGTCCTAGTTTTAGTGTTCCTATTGCTTCGTCCCTTTGCCCTTTCTTCTGTTTTGTCTACCTTCTTTCCGCCCTCCCTCACTCTCCCGATCTTCCTTCCTTTCGTCTTCCCTATTTATCTTCAGTCCTCCCTCTCTTTCTTTCTTCTCTTCGTCCGTCCGTCCTTCCTTTCTTCCTTCTCCATTGTCTGTCTGTTTGTGTATATGTGTGTCTGTCTTGCTATATTATAATTAGATCCTCCCTTTTCTGTGTGTATGTCTGTCCATCCGTATCATCTGTCATTAATAGCTCTGTCTGTCTGTCTGCCTATCCGTCTTATTTTCTGTCTTAAACTGTCTGGATGATTCACTTAACCGATTCAGCACCGGTGACGCCTTTTGCATTATATTCTGGCAACTATTAGACGATTATATTCAGGTTAGGAAGGACAACTACACATTAAAACGCTACAGACTATATCATTTCATCCTTTTAGCAACCGTATGTCCTTCCTGATCTTCATAAAATCGTCTAAATGTAGCTGAAATCCAATAAAGAAGACAGCAGTAATGAACGGGTTACCCTTGCCTGTTAGTTTGCTTATTACTGCCTCCCCCCCTCCCCCCTTCTCTCTCTCTCTCTCTCTCTCTCTCTCTCTCTCTCTCTCTCTCTCTCTCTCTCTCTCTCTCTCTCTCTCTCTCTCTCTCTCTCTCTCTCTTGTGTTGATTTGCCTTCCAGTGGGTATCTCTGTCTGTCTGAGTGACTACTTCATGATTATTAAGTCTCTCTTCTCTGTTGTCCGTGTGTTTATGTGCCTCCCCCCCCCCCCCCTCCCCGATCTCTTTCACTCTGGTAAACTCAACCATTGAAGCCAGACAATATTTATGTTACAGTAAATAATAACTCTTATCACCAACATCGTTCTCAATATATCGCTAGTCACAGGCTTTTATGTATGGCTGGAAAGTCAAATTATTAAAAAGAAGTACCTGAGCCTCGAATTAATGATCAAAGAAAACACTATAGTTGATTATTGCAATTCAAATGAAGGAACATCCGGAAATATACTATTTAATTTAAACCGTTAAGTGCAATTACCTCATTTGGCTTTTATTATAGGTACCGGTAATATTAATGTGTGTATTTCCAAATTAGGAAGGACCTCTTAATAAGGATAGAAAATGGTAAAACAAGAAGATTATTATAATATAACTTCCATGGGTTCTCGTAAGATTAACACTATCATGTAATGGTACCCACACTAAAACAAAAAAAGGCGTCATCATACTGAAGGCATTATTATTATAGAGCACCCATACATATTATTATAGAGCACCCATACATATTATTATAGAGCACCCATACATATTATTATAGAGCACCCATACATATTATTATAGAGCACCCATACATATTATTATAGAGCACCCATACATATTATTATAGAGCACCCATACATATTATTATAGAGCACCCATACATATTATTATGAGCACCCATACATATTATTATAGAGCACCCATACATATTATTATAGAGCACCCATACATATTATTATAGAGCACCCATACATATTCAGTATAATTGATGCAGCCATGGATAGATTTATAGTGGTCATTTCTGCCATGTAAATATAATTAATATTTATGAGGTAAAGGCAGGAATAGATAACAGGTTCTGCTTCACACTCATATAAAAAAAAAAGAGGGTCATTCAACCAACTGGATTGTGGTTGTAAGTATGCGTATGTCGGTCTGATACATACGGATCTAGTCTGATACATACATATTTATTCGGATGTCGGTCTGGGACAGTCTTCATTATATGTGGACATTCAGTTTTGTTGCCGACCATCACGCATAAACGCTCATAACCCCGAGCATATAGTCGGATGCATGTGGGTAAAGAAAAACACATGGGAAACTCAATCAGCATGTATCCGTATACATCCGAACAAAGGCAACTACATGCGCACGCGGTCGTACGACTGTTGCCAACCTGGTTGCCACCGATAACTTTCCCCATCCGACTGCATCCGCATGTATCAGACTGTAATCTGTATACATAAGACCAGATCCGTATAACAAATAATGAGATACGTATTTTACCCACTACGATCGATCCACATAATCCTGAACGGAAAAATAATAAGTGTCCATATGGCCACACCCTCCCGTATATAAGGCCCCCCCGCCGGGCATGTCAGTCCAGCTTCCCTTCCAGCCTGATGCCACACAGTCATGCTCCACTACTGTTCCTGAAGCTTTGGGGGTCCTCCAGCTGCAGCTCCTTCATGAGCTTCTCAAACTGGCCATGCATTGGCCACCGCAACAACCATTGCCTCATCCACACGGTTCTCCTCTGCCTTCGTTGTGCTTTGATAGCATTCCTGGCAAAGAGGAAATGCACATAATCTAGGTCGCACTGTATTTGGAGAGACATTGTGGCGAGAGTTGTCGTTGGGCATCTGACAGGGCCATGGCTGTGGTGGTAGTTGTGGTTGGTACTTTAGAGGTGTGTTCTGGAGGCGTGCGGGGTGTGTTGTGGTGTGGTGGCCTCATGACCACCGTTTATATACCAAACTGGGGGACAATGGGACTCTATTTGGACATGGTCGGAGGGGTATTCGGGATGTGCTCTGTATATAGTCTGGTTCAGTCGTATTTAGTCGGTTCTCGGTCTGATAAGGTCGTGATTATACGGGGTTAGTCGGTTCATGAAAATGGCCGTTAAATTCACATTTTTGGCCATGCGGAATATGGTCGGGGGTATTCGGAACATATGCGGATTACGGTTGTATGTCAGGCGGTTCTCGGTCAGATGCATCCAGTTCCATTCTATGGTATGCATATCGAAATTGCAGTCGGGGCCATTTTTCTCAAGACTAGTGCCGCATGATTATACGGTGCTATGAGAAGTCGCATGCGTGAATGTGTGAAACCCCCTTTTAGCTGCACACACCACCCGATTCCACACCTGTGGTTCCACCAGGCAAGGCTATAGGCTGCAAATCTTCCCATCTCAAGTAACGCTTTCGCGCACCAGTAAGCGATTTTCGCCCTTTCTGGGATACTTTAAAGCCTTTTTGACCATCAGGGGTGTTTAGAAATATTTAGTTTAGTTACTTCAATCTCTACAGTTGTCTTTGAGCAAGCTGTGGACAGAAAACTAATTTTGGAGAGGTAATTATGAGATTAAGAGAGTTATATTTCTGAATACTAAATGGCACCCTCAGTGCATTAAAGGTTTAACTATTGACATGATCATAATGCACTGGACTTATCTCAACAATGAGTCACAGTCTTCCCCAGGACCGGCTGATTCTGATGTTTTTTTTATTCCAGAAACAATAGCGAATGAGTTAGGAATGAAGGAAAAACCACGAAAAACTTATCTAAAAGCTCAAAAAATGGTCCTACAGAGCCCCCGAAAACGGATTTTACAAGAGTAAAAAATTGAAGGCAATTTCCCCCAAAAAACATGTTTTTGCACGCTCACGTGCACGCGGTTGGACTTTGAGAGTTTTCAACCATCGGCATGGGTGCGTGGGATACTTACAGTTCCCATACAAATCTGAGCCCTCTAGGTGCCATAGGACCGGAGTAATTGGGACCGGAGTGACGCTGACGCAGACGTCTGCGTCGCTGGGGTTTAGCGTTACATACATTACCGACGCACTGTTTGCGTCGCTGGGGCTCAGTGGGTTAAATTGTGCATCCTTTATATTCAATGTTAAATGTCCAAGTCTTGCAAACACACAAGACAACAGAGAGCACCTGTGTTCTTAAGATCCATAACTTCATCTTGCATACACATCTACAGCAAATATTTTGTTTACCCTATATGCTAGGCTAAGGTGATGATTTACATAATGGCCCGACCCACTACTGTTACTGATCTCACTACCAATGTGAATCTATCCAAGACCTTGATGTTTTCACCACATGTTTGAACAAATCTCACTGTTCCATGTGATAAGGCTCCCATTGGTTGAACTTTAGTTTTAGTCCAAAGTTAAGGGTATCCAAGATGTAAAAAGGCAAATTACTATCTATTTTAACTATTTGACTTCTATGTCTTTCTTAAACTGCATAAAATAGTATAATATTACCCAGACTAAAATTAAGAACGGCGTCATCGCACTGAAAGTTAAATTAGAGACCACCATAACAGACTCAGCTTAATTATTGCACCTCAGCATGGATTCAACTTGGTTCACTTCTGTTTAGTTAATTATCTTAATTCTAGGGTAAACGAAGCAGAGGATAAATATAAGATGTTTATTACTAAGTCAAATAATTAAGAATGATTTATAACTCATGGCATAGTATTGTTACGAAAGTTATTTATCAACCAATCCATTACAACCTATCCTATGTTGACACGAATGCACGCACCATCCAACTCCACACACAGCGGTTTCCCATGACGAGGCTCCAATTTATGAATGTATATAATTATATTCTATAAACTCTTGACATGATCACTCTACTTGTTTCAGTCGTGTATCATGTTGTTTATACATAGGTCTCCTCCACTTGGGGTTGTCATCCAACAAACATCACCAAGTAAGGTCAACATTAACTTATTCAGTACCGGTGATGTCCTTTTCATCATATTCTGGCAAGTATTAGACGATTTTATTCAGCTTAGAAAGGATCTGTGGTAGCAAGACCAATTAATTGAGATAGTGTTTAGCCTTTTAATTATTTGAGAGCCTTCCTTAAGCTATATGTAAGTCATGGATTAGTTGCCAGAATAGAATGAAAAGGACGTCACCGGTACTGAAGGGGTTAAAAGAGACCAACTATGTACCTATATAATATTTAAAATGTGTGCTCACAAATCATACAACCGACAGCTTTTCAAATTAGTCTCCGGGGAAATACTACATTGATTTTTTTTTTTTTTTTTTTGCAACCATAGAACACATAAAAGTCCAACAAAAATGTAATTTATATAATCGGTGGCAATATTTGTTTGGCTTATCAATTCTAGCACTTTTTGCGACTTTGGGACACATGAATTATTCGTATATATACTGTATATATTATATATACAGTACCGGGTATATATATATATATATATATATATATATATATATATATATATAGTCTATATATATAGTAAAATATATATATATATATATATATAGTAAATATATATATATATATTATTATATATATATATATATATATATATATATATATATATATATATATATATATATACTGTAATTGGGGTTAGTATTCCTAAATTTTACAAAAATAAAGGTCATAAGAAAGACGCAAATAATTACAGAGGAATAACGCTGTTGAGGTGGCTGGGAAAACTGTTTACTTCTGCTTTAAATCTAAGACTCGGTCATTTCTGCGAAACAGACTATATAATTAGGGAACTACAAACAGGTTTTATACAGGGTTACTCAACAATGGATCATATATTTATGTTGAAAGGATTAATATACTTCTTATGTTTTATGAAAATAAAAGTTGTACTGTTTATTTGTAAATTATATAAAAAAAAAAAAAAAAACATTCGATGTGATTTGGAGAGATGCATTGTGGCATAAGATGGTAAACTACGGCATGCAGGGTAGAATTCTAAACATTATAAAAGGGATGTACGCAGATATAACATCATGTGTTGTAGATAATAAACACAAATATGATTTTTGCATTGCGTTAGACAAGGAAAAATTCCATTACTATTTTCATTATTTGTAAACTACTTGGAAACGAAACTGTTGAGCAATAACAATAATTACCTAGATTTGAATTACGAGGAAGTAAATAATATGCTACTACTATTTGTAGGCTACTAATGCATGCAGATAATACCATAATTTTAGCAAAACATATAACTAACCTGAAATGTACTATGTCTGATCTACAGTCATATTGTGAAAATGGAAATTACTGATTAATTACAGTAAGACTAAAATCATTAACTATAGGAATAGTAAAATATAATGTAGCCAAATGTTGTGCCTGTTTAATGAAAATAATGAAGTAGTGGAACCATACACACATAGCTAGGTTTGTCTTTATATTACAAAGGTGATCCTAACCCCTTCACCACCATTACGTAATTATTATCATATTCTGATTACCATTAGACGATTTTCTTTTGTGTATTCTACCTCTACGACTCAAATAGGTTAATAAGATCTGAATCATTCCTCTCAGAAACATAGGTCATTCTTAAACTGCATAAAATTATCAGGTTATAGCCACAATCAAAGGTAAAAAGGCGTCATGGTGCTGAACGGGTTAACAAATTACAAACATAACTAATTAAACAGTCATCACGAGCGGTGTACAATTAGGTGAGTAAAGGTAGGAAATATGAAATATGTCATAATAATATAACTATTCTACTCCTTGGTAGTACCCTACCTATATCATCACATATAGTAGCGAGGTCGGTGGTTATGCTCCAAGCAAAGATATTGAAAAACTACGTCTAAATATTTCTTTATATTATCATGAATATCATAACAAACACATGCAGTGCCATGGTATACGGAGGAACAGGATTTTTTTTTTTTTTTTTTTAAATGACGGAAACAAAAGGCAAAATTGCCTGTGACGAGTGCCTCCCCCAGAGTTGAAAGAGTGACAGGGCAAATATCAAGAAATGTTCGAGTTTGAAGCAATTTAAGTCATAGGATGAAGGGCAGATGGATTCAGGGAGAGAGTTCCAGAGCACAGATGCTGGATAGAAGAAAGATTGGGAATATCGTTTCACTCTTGGATTGGAGAGTTGCACAGAGTAGGGGTGAAATTGTGTTGTAACACAGGTGGTACGGACTCTACGTAGAGGAGGTGGTACCGGTATACATTGAGAGAGCTCTGAGAAACACTGATTATTGTAATAGCGGTAAAAGAGTGAGAGGGATGCAACATTGCAGCGAAGAGAGAGAGATTGCAGAGTCAGTGAGTGGACGTGAGTTAATAAGAAGAAAGGCTTTCTTTTCTACTTTGTCAAGAAGTGCGGTGTGAGAGGATCCTCCCAACACATGTGAACAAGACTCAATACATGGAAGCACTGTGCCCCTATACAGAGCAAGAAGCTGTGCAGGGGTAAAGAACCCCCGGATGCAGTTGAGCACACCCAGCTTCTGGGAAGCCGTTTTAGCAAGGGTCGTAATATGATCTTTCCAAGTGAGATCAGAAGAAAAGGAGACACCGAGAATACTGAGAGAAGATGAAGGGTTGAGATTTGTATTGTTGAAGTATAAGGGAAAGTCCTTCGGGAGTTCTTGACGGGCGGATAAATGGATAAATTGGGTTCTGGAAGCATTGAAAGCAACAATATACTCTCTGCCCCAAATGGAAATGGTTGATAGGTCAGAAGATAAGTGTTTTATGGCACCATAATGTGACTTTTTGAGGGATTGCTTGCTGGGGGGTTCGGAAAAATTAGTTGAAAAGTGTAAGGTAGAGTCATCAGCATGAATATGGATAGGACTGGAGGTAGAGTTGAGATCATTAATGCATATTAGAAAACAAAATTGGAGATAGGAAAGAGCCCTGAGGAACACCAGAGTTAATAGGTTGAGGAAGTGAAAGATGGCTGTCCACAACCGCAGCTATGGAACGGCCAGAAAGGAAATTGGAGAAAAAAAAGCACAGATAGAGAGCTAGAAACCAAAGGAGGGTAGTTTAGAAATTATAGAGATTTGTGCCAGGCTCTATCTATCAAAGGCCTTGGATATGTCTAACGCAATAAAGTTTCACCGAAGCCCAAAAGGAGGATAACCAAGAGTTAGTAAGATGTGAAAGAAGATTACCAATAGAATAACCCCTAAGGAAGCCATACTGGCAATCTGAGAGTAGATTATGGGAAGAGAGATGCTTAAGAAATTTTGAAGTAAGAATAGTTTCAAAAATTTTGGAGATGCAAGAAATGAGAGCAATTGGACGATAGTAGGAGGGTTGAGAGAGGAAACCCTTCTTTGGGACAGGTTGAATGAGAGCAAACTTCCAGCAAGAAGAGAAGATGTTAGAGGAGAGGCAGAGAAGGAAAAGTTTGCCTAGGCAAGGAGTCAGCACGGAAGCACAGGTTTTTAGTATAATAGGATGCACACTGTACGCCTTCTAGTATTAAGCCCAGAGAGAAAGTACATCTTTAGAAAATATTAAGATATTATGCATAAGTACGAGAGAGGGGGGTGGAGAGGAAGGAATAGCACCGGAAAAATCCAAGGTGGGTTTTCCAGCGAAAGTTTGGGCGAAGAGTTCAGCTTTGTCAAAGAAAGAAGTGACGGTAGTTTCTTCAGAGCGAAAAAGGGGAGGGAAAGACGAAGAAGAAAACATTTTGGATAGGTTTTTGGCTAGAAAGCTTGGGAAGAGCTAGAGTTGGATAGTTCAGTTCATTAATTATTGATGAAAGAGTGCTTGAATAGTCGAGGAACAGATTTAGCTTGATTCCGGGCAGAAACATAGGAAGAATGAAATTTTTGAGTTTGAAGGCGTCGGTACCGTTTAAATGCTTCCTCCAAATTTGTGGACAGCAGTAGAACCAGCGTGAGTAAACCAAGATTTGTTTGCATTAGTCTGAGAGGAAGAAAATGGAATGTAAGCCTCCATGCCTGAGAGGATTGCCTCGGTAATGCGTTCAGCACTCTCTGAGGGTTCTCGGCCACGGAATCAAAGAAGTACTGCTGGAGAGGCTCCCAGGCGGCAGCGCCAAAGTGCACAAGCGCCACCGTCTGGGAGGATCGGGTGGCTGTAGTGGAGATATAGGGCAGATGAGAGAGATAAGTTTATGGTCAAAGTAGCCCAAAGGCAAGAAAAGACTGACAGTATAAGAGGAAGGGTTAGTCTAGAATGTTGGGCAGAGATCCGAAGAGATCCGGGATATGGGTGGGTTGCTGAACCAACTGCTCTGGATCATTTAGGATAGAAAAGATGTATGCTTGTTCACCAGGTTGGTCAGTGGAATGAGAGGAGAGCCATTGGCGGTGGTGAACATTGAAATATCCTAAGATGGAGATTTCTGAGAAAGGAGAGATGCCACTTTAGAGTTTAGATAGTCAAAGAATTTGGGAAAGTCATTAGAGTTAGGGAAAAGATAGAAAACGCAGAAGTATTTAGTATGATTGGCTTTTGGTGTAGAATATGTCAGGGCAAGACCAGTAAACTAAGTTACAAATGGTATAATTATATGTATAAACTGTATAATGAGGGTAAGTAAGATTGGCCATGGTTAAAACACATTCAAAATATATTAGACGATTGTGGGTACAGTAATGTGTGAGACGTACAGTGTAAATATATCAGTATCATATGGTTATAAAAAGCAATATATAGAACACCAAGGGACCATTGGATGCACAAATGGCACAGTGAACTGGACACCAAATCATCAAGGTCAACATTCAAATTATACAAAGACATACTGTATATAGATACCAACCTTGTTTGTCAATGAAAAGAGATATTCGTATCGATGTTACAAGGTTTAGAACGAATAATAATGAACTGCCAATAGACAAAGGAAGATATTATGGTATTCCAAGATAAAATAGAATATGTACTATTTGTGACCCTGGTGCTCTTGGTGATGAATACCACATAGTGTTTGAATGTTATGATGTGGACCTAATCAGACATAACAATAAATGTATCCTAAATTATTATAGATCTAGACCTAGTATGTACAAGTTATGTCTACTCGTCAAAACATTGAGAAAACCAAAGCAATGAAGAACCTGTCATTATTTTTAAGGAACGTATTGAAATTATATGGGTAATATTGCCATTTTTAATGTACACCAATGTACATAACGATAGGTTATGTACAATATTAATTTTGTACTATAGAATTGTAATATTATTGTATTGGGCTCCATACTCGTTTATAAGTCAGAGCTTACAAAATACATTAATATTATTATTATCTATTGCCAGACACCATGATCCCTGAAGGGGTGGCCACGAATTTATCGTTCCATCCGCCTCTGTCCCCTGTCAACCGACGCCCCTCCTCCCATCCAACACTACTCTCCCTCATACACCTCTCAACTCCACCCTTCCACCTCACTCTCGGCCTGTCTCTCCCTCTCTGACCTTCCATCTCACTCTCGTACACTCTCAGTCATTTTCTCCCTTCCCATACGATCCACATGGCCGAACCATCTCAAGGTGCTCCTTTTCACTTTCCAGCAAATCTACATCCACATCACACCGCTCTCTTACTTTCTCATTCGTCTGTCTATCCCTCGATGTACGTACCTCCACATGCACTTCTCAAGTAATTAATTGCCACCTCTCTCACTCTTGATGTGTGCCTCTGCACGAGGGTGGGAGAATCTTCGAGCACCTGTTGTATATACCAGATGTCAGACAGTTAATGGCAAAATATACTAATTTAGGTGATGGCATTTTGATCGTTTTCAACCCCTTGACTTACCTACTTAATCTAGAATGTGTAATCTCTCGGTATGTATGTAAATTATCTCAAACCATCATATAGAAAAGTACATTTCTTGATGCTAGGTCTATTAATTCTGAAATTTATGAGAGGTAATTCTGCAACACCCTGTTATTAGGGGGTGATTTTAAACACCAACCAACATGGCTAAACCCAAGAGAGGGTATAGGCATTTGATAAGGAGTCGCTGGTACTCCAGTTTCATTTGTTTGGCCTCTCTTACTGATTTTCTTTGTGCATCACTTACACTGAGGGAATCAAGCTAGCTCTCACAAAACACTCTCCCTCTTTAACATTATACTTTGTTATGCCTTTTGCCTCCCTCAATCACATAGAAAAAAGAAAAAAAAATACTACACAAGCACACTATACTTTTTTCCAATACTCCAACATTTACAAAAATATACAAATACAAATCTCAGACTCAGAGTCCCCAGGGAGGGGGGTCACCCCACAACATAAGCTGGACACTCACCCAACGACCCACCAAAATATCTTGGATCGCGACCTGACACTCTCACTATCAATTTTTGCAAAATTTGTGGCCTCTCATCTAACTTTTACTCTGTTGAACACCACCTCTCCTTTGCCAACCCTGATTTTCTATTTCTCACCGAAACTCAGTTGTCTGGTACTACCATGGGTACTACTGACAAAAAACCCTTCTCTGTACCGTCCTACTATCTCTATCCCAGTTTCAAAGCCAAAGGCGGATGTTGTGTATACGTACACAACAAACCCATTGCTCTCGTGTTCCTGACTTTGATTTCCCATGGAATTATTTTTGCTCTCAGAGAGTGCTGACCACATTACCGAGGTAATCCTATCGGATATGGAGGCATATATTCCATTTTCTTTCTCTCAGATTAATGCAAAAATATCTTGGTTTCCTCACGCATGTTCTACTACTGTCTGTGATAAGGAGGAAGCATTCAAACGGTACCGACGCCTTGAAACTCAAGAATCTCATTCTTCCTATGTTTCTGCCTGGAATCAAGCCAAATCTGTTCTTCCACTCCAAACACTCTTTCATCAATCATAAATGCACTGAACTATCCAACTCTAGTTCTTCCAAAGCTTTCTGGCATCTAGCCATAAACTTCTCCAACAATTTCACTTCCTCGTCATTCCCTCCCCTTTTCCAATCTGATGGCACAATTATCACCTCTTCCTCTGACAAAGATGAACTTTTCCCCCAAACTCTCGCTAAAACTCCACTTTGGATGATTCTGGTATTATTCCTCCCTGTCCACCCCCCTCTTACTTATGCCTAATATCCTAATATCTTCATAAAGGTGTACTTTCTACCCTCTCTGAGCTTAATACTAAGAAGGCATACGGTCCGGATGGTGTTCCTCCTGTTGTACTAAAACACTGTGCTTCCGTGCTGACTCCCTGCCTAGGCAAACTCTTCCGTCTCTGTCTCTCATTTAACGTCTTCTCTTCTTGCTGGAAGTTTGCTCTCATTCAACCTGTGCCAAAGAGGGGTGACCGCTCTCAACCTTCCAACTATCGTCCAATTGCTCTCATTTCTTGCATCTCTAAAGTTTTTGAAACTATTCTTACTTCAAAATTTCTTAAGCATTTCTCTTCTCATAATCTACCTCAGATCGCCAGTATGGCTGCCTTAAGGGGCGGTTACACAAGCCCGAGTTGCCTGAATTGGTTACAAAAGTTGCTCCTAGGAGCAACTTTTGCGCCCCAGGCAACTTTTTGGGGACCCATTTGTCGCCCGAATAAGGTAACTTTTGCATCCCGAACGTACGGGACGCATCGCCTGTTGCAGCAACTATAAATATGGGTTACATGCAATAGTTGTAATGTGATGACTATATAAATTATATGATGTATAAACATTAATATATTATACTATAATCATGCTCAATCCTTAAATATATTTTTCATTACAGTATACTAT
The DNA here is from genome assembly GCA_037953745.1 of Lithodes maja. Taxonomy (NCBI): domain Eukaryota; kingdom Metazoa; phylum Arthropoda; class Malacostraca; order Decapoda; family Lithodidae; genus Lithodes; species Lithodes maja. The sequence goes on from JBAKBP010024425.1 coordinate 17,327, forward strand.
TCATTGGGATGAGATAAAACGGTTTAATCAAGAAGCAGGCTACAGTAGGAATGCACAACTTCAAGTTTCTACAAATACAATATCTTTGGGCAAGAATGGGAAGAATCTTTCCTAAAGTGATTAAATGTATCATATATCGGTTATTATAATCAACTTACAATTATAATTTGCAACGGTAAACGTTAATTTTGTTAGGCTATAACTAAATATGAGTAGTATCTTCGTTACTTCAATGGTTAGCCTACTACTTCCTTCAATATTACAAATTATGAATTTTGTATGCCTTGTAATCTTGATAAAATACCGTAGCCTATAATTATAAGCATTATAGGTTCGATTAATGCGACGTGGTGTATAGTTATTTTTAAATAACTTAGTAGCCTAAATATATAGTGTACGGTATAGTGTTTGGCGAGTAGGCTATATCATGGACATACATTTCTTCTGTAGGCCTATTAATATATATTCCATATATATATTCAACTATATAAGTTTTAATATTTATAATGATGTGATAGCCGATATCCGAACCTTAACCCTTTACGGACGGGGACATTTGTAACTTTTACTACCTGCCAGGCGGGCAGATTTACCCTAAACGAGCATCATTCCATGCTCTTTTTCATGCATAAACAAGAGCCAGAGCGTAATACAATTATGTATCCGTGAAAGGGCGATAATAGAGCTTTCCAATGACACCTGAATCATCCTTGTACGACAACGGGTTCGCTTGCAATTGCAACGCGAGCACAAAAACCATAAAATACGGTAATTTCCCGAGATTTTACTCTGTCTAGCGAGGCGAGGGATGTGTAGGTATGTGTTATACGCGCCAGTAACCTCGCTAGGCTCGGGCCAAGCGGTCAGAGCCCGCCTGCGGTCCTCCCACGCCGTGGACTCTCTCAGAGCCGATAATGTGCTCAAAATCCCTTGCGACTTAAGTCAGGACCCGCTGTTTAGGCCTTGGTTCTCAAACCCAACTTAAGTCGAGAGCCGCTCTTTGAGGGTTAAGAGCTATAAATATCACATGGAACCCATAAACTCGTACATATAATACTGTACAGTAAACATAAGCAAGGAAAGGAATGCCGTCACTGCCTATTTTAAATGTGTAATACGTAAATCATGGCCTGTGATTGGCTTAGCCGGGTGAGCCCGAGCCAGTCAGTCTACTCTCTCGCTTACTTCCTTCTTTAAACCATTTCTTTATCTTGATTGTGTTTACTTTATGATATATATGTTATTATTGTGTTTCCTGTGATATTTAATAGCTCTTTAGATTTGGATAGCATTGTAATTTATTAAGTAATCATTAAAATTACTTAAACATATCTAGTTTAATGGGTAAATAAGTAACACTATGTAGATACTAAATAAATGATCAGGGTACTGACAAGATAGCCAATTATGAGTGCGCTGCTGCTTCCACTAACTTCCACTTTTACCACCAGACGTGGATTTATGTCGCTTGTTTTAGGTAATAGCGAGCAATATAGTCACACTTACCTTGGTTAATATATATATGCTCAGCTTTATCATAGGGGTTGTTATATATATATAGCATGACGGGAAGCTAAAACGGCCGAATTAAGACCAATTAATTTCGAAGTGAGAACAAAAGAGTGTAAGTGAGATAGTGCCATTAAAATCTGTGTTCCGAGCAACTCTGTTCTACATGTGTAACCAATCTTATATTAGGTGTCGTAGGAATCGCCGGTAGTGGTGACAAAAGTTGCCCAAGTGGCAAAAATTCGGGCATCTGTAACCGCCTCTTTAGAGGTCGCTCTACTGGTAATCTTGGTCATGTTCCTTTCGTGACTTCAGTGAGACCTTTTCTATTGCACTAGACATATTGAAGGATTTCGTTAGAGTCTGGCACAAATCTTTAATTTCTAAACTACCTTCCTTCGGTTTCCATCCCTCTATCTGTGCCTTTATCTCTTATTTCCTTTCTGGCCGCTCCATAGTTGCGGTTGTGGACGGCCATCGTTCACTTCCTCATCCTTTCAACTCAGATGTTTCTCAGGGTTCTGTCCTATCTCCAATTCTCTTTCTAATCTTTATTTTTTTTTTTTTCAATTGTAGCCTACCTCCAGTCTTATCCACTCATATGCTGACGACTCTACCTCACACTATTCATCTAGTTTTCCTGAACGCCCCAGCAAGCAATTCCTCATAATAAACAAACCTGATGAAGCTATAGAACAATTATCTTCTGATCTAACTACCATTTTCAATTGGGGCAGAGAAAACCTTGTTGATTTAAATGCTTCCAAAACCTAATTTCTCCATCTATCTACCCATTAAGAACTCCCAGAGGACTATCCCTTACACTTCAACAATACAAAATTAAACCCTTTTTCTTCTCTCAGTATTCTTGGTGTTTCTTTTTCTTCTGATCTCTCTTGGAAAGACCATATTACCACTCTTGGTAAAACGGTTTCGCAGAAGCTGGGTGTGGTCAACCGCCTCAAGAGTTTCTTTACCCCTGTACAGGTTCTTGCTCTGTACAGGGGTACAGTGAGTCCATGTATTAAGTATTGTTCGCATGTGTGGGGAGGATCCTCTCACACAGCACTTTTAGACAAAGTAGAAAAGAAAGCCTTTCGTTTCATTAACTCCCGTCCACTCACCGATTCTCTGCAATCTCTCTCTCTTCACCGCAATGTTGCATCTCTCTCACTATGCTATCGCTATTACAATAATCAGTGTTCCTCAGAGCTCTCTCAGTGTATATCACCTCCTCTACGTAGATCCCATTTTGCAACACAATCCTACCCCTATTCTGTGCAACTCTCCGACCCAAGAGTGAAAGTATACTCCTAATCTTTCTTTTATTCAACAAGTGAGCTCTGGAACTCTCTCCCTGAATCCATCTTCCCCTTATCCTATGATTTAAATTGCTTCAAACACCGTGTGTCCAGATATTTGGCTGGAACATTCCTTGATTTTGGCCCTGTCACTGTTTCAACACTGGGGTAGGCACTCATCACAGTCAGGTTTGCCTTTCGTCTCCCTAATCCACTTAGAAAAAAAAAAAAAAAAAAAAAAGGTGAGAATAATATCTTAATATTTGTAATAAAAAAACCTACAAATGAATCGAATAATCATATTACCTTTCTTTACTGTCTCAGCACATTGTTGGCACAGATTTAAATTTGTTGTAATTGTTACTCCTAAATCCGCTTGTTCATAGACACTTTTGAGGTGAGTACCGCGCATTGAATAATTTATCTTATTTTCCCTATAGTTCTTTAAATTCATTACAATGAAACTAATTTGCCAGGTCTAAGCCCAGTTAGTCAGTTTATTCTAAATAATTGTGGACGTAGTGTAGTTGAGTTGACGACACTACTGTGTTTGCTATTTTTGAGTCATCTGCAAATATCGAAATACTACATAAGAGACCATCATCAGTGTCATTTACATAACTCAAGAAGAGGACAGGTCCAAGCACTGACCCCTGGGGTACACCCCTTGTGACATGAGTCCAGTCTGATGCTTTACCGTTTATTATTACTTGTTGTATTCGCTAAGTTAGCCAGTTTCGATCCAGTGGAACATGCTTCATTTGAAAATGGCAGGCCTAATTATAAAACATTATACCCTTTTGTAGTACTGAGAGACCCACTTAATACAAGTATAAACAATAAGTCATTATAATTAACGATAAATCATCATTATACCCAATTATATTATATTTACCTTTTTTATTGTTTACAGTATAGGAGGTTAATACACAGTAATATACTAAATAACATTGGATAATGTCATATTTAAAATATAAAGATATATGGAGGATATGGATTGGGTGTTTAGTTTGGTAAGTTATTCTCTCTCTCTCTCTCTCTCTCTCTCTATCTCTCTCTCTCTCTCGCTCTCTCTCTCTCTCTCTCTCTCTCTCTCATTAAACAATAGCAGACAATGGGATTCAGACAATTAAGTTTGTCAGATTCTCATGATGGCCATTACCTGAAAGCCGGCTAGCTGTACTGATAGATACAAGGACAGACACACATACAGATGGAGAGAGGTAAATAGATCGACAGGCAGGTTGATTGAACGATATACAGTCCATAGACAGATACCTGTATATACTAAACCCTTCTGTACAGGTGATTATTGTTTTGCTTTATTCAGCTGCATTTAGACGATTTTATGACGCTTCGGAAGGATATAAAGTAGCTAAAAGGATTAAATGATAATAGCCTGTAGCCTTTTAATAGGTAGAAGTCCTTCCTAAGCTGAATGCAATCGTTTAATAGTTTCCAGGACATACTTAACGAAAAGGACCTCACTGATACTGCATGGGTTAAATAGATCAGCTGACATAGAGGGTGGTGGGCTTTTGTCACTGGACTGGCAATCTTAAAAGTCCCGGATTCAAATCCCGATTTGTCAATCGGAAGATATTTCTGGGATGGAATAAGTGCCATAAAAATACCCTCGCTGTATCCAATACATTAGCATTGTAGAGGCAGATCGAGAATGAGGTGGAAGGATGAAGTTGAGAGGTATATGCGTGAAAGCGGTATTGGATTGGAGAAGGAGCGTCGGCTGACGGGGGCCAGAGGTGCATTGCGGTGATTCATTTGTGTTCACCCCTTCGGGGACCATACCGTCTGGCAATATATAGATATATCAATATTTCTATACTCAAAATATGCAATGGATGCAGTGTATAGTGAGTGAAAGACTCAATAGGTGGCGTTTGAGAGAAAGAGTTATCATCGATTGCCAGTGAGACAGTGGTGATACAGCTTCGAGGAGTCTGGGTTGCAACGGGCCACGAGAAGAACAGCAAGTTACTGTTGATCTATGAAGGCAAGACCACGAACGAGCCGGTTGCAAAACTTCAAGTGTCTCAATGTCTCACTCGCCATCTGAAATAAGACCTACTAGCTTCACCGTGATGATCGGTTCTACGCCTATCTCCGAAAGATGGGTGGATGGATCACTAGACAGACAGACAGATATATAGATAGATAGATGGCCAAATAGACAGAACAGTAGAAGGCTAGATAGATGGACAGATATATTGATAGAGACTGGTGGACAAACAAATTTGTAAATCGACAGACGAACACACAAATACATGGAGATTATAGATTAGATGGATAAATAAAAAGACACCCATATTGTTCGAAATATGTAGACAAATATATTGGTAGATAAACGGAAAGAGACACAAAGTATATATTGTTTATATATATATATATATATATATAAGTATCATTGTTTATATATATATATATCATTTGTATTACCCTCACTCAGGACGAGAATCTATACTTTAACCCACCCCACCTCGCCATGATCATGAACTCTTAACCATTTCGTGTTTATATTAAGGAGATGGAGAAACCATATTTGGAGAAAATATTACATTTCCTACCAAATCGTGGGACCCATTTTCCAAACTACGGTACACATTCAAGGGATTTTTACAACTATTCCCATGCTGCGCTAGTTGATTATATTCCCATGCTGCGCTAGTTGATTATATTCCCATGCTGCGCTAGTTGATTATATTCCCATGCTGCGCTAGTTGATTATATTCCCATGCTGCGCTAGTTGATTATATTCCCACGCTGCGCTAGTTGATTATATTCCCATGCTGCGCTAGTTGATTATATTCCCATGCTGCGCTAGTTGATTATATTCCCATGCTGCGCTAGTTGATTATATTCCCATGCTGCGCTAGTTGATTATATTCCCATGCTGCGCTAGTTGATTATATTCCCACGCTGCGCTAGTTGATTATATTCCCATGCTGCGCTAGTTGATTATATTCCCATGCTGCGCTAGTTGATTATATTCCCATGCTGCGCTAGTTGATTATATTCCCATGCTGCGCTAGTTGACTATATTCCCATGCTGCGCTAGTTGATTATATTTCATTTCATTTTCCTCCAAGCAAGCATTAGGGTTACATTAATATGAAGCATATCTCACAATACATGTGAGTTACATTAATAAATATTTAATTCCTCACTCAGGATCGAACCACGGACAGTCAGGACGAAAGTATATGCTTTAATCCACTCCACCAAGACGTGATTAAAGGATAGTTAACACAATCAACTGTTGCACATATATTGACTGTTGGACATTGTATATTCCCTTGTGTTTCCCCTTAAGGCGGCTGGTCCACCTGTTGAAGGGTCAATCCATCACTCACTTAAATGCGTTACATATATTATATATACTGTATACCTGTATATATATATATATATATATATATATATATATATACCGTATATATATATATATTGTAATATATATATACAGTATATATACCGTATATATATATATATATATATATTGTAATAAAAACTGTATATAAAAAATCAACCATATGAGGATGACGGAAAGAGTTAAGCCTGTTTACCTTGGCTAACCACAGAATAGGAAGGGACCTAATCCAAATTTTAATATTATCAAATGGCATGAGAACATGAACGCAAGTAAGTTATTCACAAAAGAAAACACAAATTACACAAGAATTAATGGTCACATGAAGTGAAGCAATTCTTTTTCAAGAGAATAGTCAATATATGGAACAAATTGCCTAGAAATGCTATAGAGTGTCATACAGTACAGACATTTCGCCTCGATAAATATCTTGCCGTGAATCTCCGACTGACTAGGTTTGTGCCCAAGTAATGTGACACTATCAACATCGTTCATACTCCAGTTGATTCATGTTTCAATATATACATAATTATATATAGGCTAGTAAGGACCATTAGCACTGTTGCTGATTGTCTTCTGAAGTGACTGGGTTGGATAGAACGGGGTTGGGAAACACCTGTAGGATTGCCAGCCTACAGGTGAGTAGGAAGGACAAATGGAGATATAAACAACCAAGACACCATTCCATACCAGCCCCCCCATGATGAGGAAAAACAAGAAACACAGGAGTACCCCACTTTACCTGGTCATTCCCGTTTTCTGTCTACCAAGGACGGTCACCTAGATCAGTCACCCATATTAAAGAATGGAAAGGTCAGCCAATCACCATCCAGGTTTCAAACCCTCCCCACCAATCACCAACCTTCCTTGCACCAGCAGCAGATTTGCAGTACACAGAACAAATGTTTATGCAAATTCCACAACAAAAGCCTGAGTGTTACCGTCATAAGTGGGGACATTAGAATCTACAATACAAGACTGTTACGAAGAACTCTGGACCAACCCAGAAACCTAGAGGAGACCAGAGTTATTTCCAGATTCACAAATAACCCCCAATTATAATAAAAACACTAGAACTGCTATTATATCCTTCCTAGACTTAGTAACTCCCCCCGGAGTATTAAATAAAATACTTTAAATGATTAGGTACCTTATAATAACTACCATGTATTTTTAAGCTAAGTATTTACTTCACTATTGATGTCACAACGATTTCACTATATCCCTTTAACATTGAATTACTCTAAGTTGAAGCTCAGAAAATTTCTGAACATGTACTCAACGAAATTGTTGAGAAAGCAAGCATTTCCACCTCGGTAATGTTCTTAACCCCTTTAGCACCGTCCCGTACACATGTACGTGATAAGCGCTTCAGTAAAATATACAGTCCCGTACACAGTACACACGTACGTGATAAATTAAAAGAAATGCTGCCAGTCGGTTTTGCTGCCTGGGGCTCTATCTACGGTACTGTATATCACACTGGAGATACAAGAAGCTCCGCCGCTTTCCCCAGCAGCCAACCAGAGCACTGTGACGTCACCGAGGACCGTGACGTCACGGTATCTCTCGACTAAGGAGAGGCAGATTTTTCCCCCAGGGCCCAGTCTTCCCCTAGGGCCCACCTGAAAAGTCCTGAGCATCTAACCAAAAGTGGCAACTGCATTCCCATCTCCCTCGAGCCTACAACGAACCCTGTTGTGTGCCTCTGACCTCTGGATGTGGGATTCCTGACAGTGCGAAGCAGCCCTCAAGTCTGGCCAGGCGAACCTACGCTCTACGTCGGCCAGAACTTGTTTTCGAACCTCAACACCCCCCCCCCAGCTTCCCCTAAGTGTCTCTGAGTATCTTTCGTTGTAATTATTGATGTGAAGGTAAGGTGAAATATGTGAATATTCACGGTTAATCTCTGTGCTTGATCTGTGCCTAAGAATCCTTCATTTATTGCGTATGCATTAATCCTGTAGTAACCAGATTAAATCTTGTATAGATCTGTGCCCAAGATCTAGTGTTAATTTCTCTACTAAACTCATAATCCTCATTCACTCTACGCATACGTTGCATAATAGTGTAAATTCATAATCAAGCCGAATACTCACAGATTTTCCTTGTGTATGTCCATTCTATTTTATGTGTGTACCAAGTTGAAGTGTATACTGTGAATTAATTCCCTTCTAAACCTTCACTTTTACCTAGAACCTACGCTCAATATCATACCTATTTTTTAACTCAGTCTCCCCCCCCCCCTATTACGCCTGAATTTGATGTACGTTAATAGTGTACTTTGTGAATAACGTATTAGTTTATTCTCTTATGAAATAGATCATTTCGATCCTGCTCGTCTAGGAATTCTAGTTTCTGTGCAGATCTATTGTCTAATTATTCATCAACTCGAATACAACGCCAATTTGTTCTGTATTCCATATAGGAATCTGCTAACTAGTTCAGACCTCTTTCATACCTTATCAGGTATTTCTATCTAAGTACAACTTCGTCGTGTATGCCATATTTACCTTGTAGTCTTATTGTTACTATTCGTATACGCTAATTTATTGACGCGTTCTCTAATCTACTGTAATCAAACTCTTACCGGATTCAGTTAGGTTAATTCCAATCTTTGAGCATAGTTCAGTAGATGTAAATCATTAACTCTGACTTCTTCGACCCTTGAGATTATCTTTGCATATAAGAAGTAATTAATCGTGTGCTCATGAGATAAAGTCTCGCCTGCTAATTTAAGTATACCATTAATAGAAAATTAATTCACTTCCCCTTTGAAGTTCATTACACTTCCCCCCTTCATTAGAATAAGATCGCACTAACTATATTAACTATTTTGATCATCGCAGTCAAACATATGACCTGAGCGACCTACCTAGCCAAAAATAATCCTTGTGCGTGAGCCCTTTAAATCTCCCCCCTTCACTCACCCCCCAACCGCGAGCGAGCCTCTTCCCCGCACCCTCTTATTCACTTTCCCTTTTCCTCTGCCCCACCTTATTGACGCGCAGCCATAGACTTTGCTCAACCTGCCTGAAACTTGCTCAGAATAATTCACAGTAGATACTCGACTCTCATATATATTATTATCAAGGGTTTTATCTATGTGTATGTTTGTCTGATTATTATTGCATACTTCCATTATAATAGTATTCCTTGATATATATATACATTGTGGTTCATTGCCCGACCTTAGAGTGTGATACCCATTAGTATTTGATCACTGACTATTCCTTATAATAGTACGGTAATCATCTCTCCACATTGTCGGCCTATTTACCTGTGCAAAGTACCTGTCATATTGTGTACAGTATGTCTACATTCCTTGCTATTCCCTCATAATAGCCAAGGAGTATTTCACCATACATGTACTGTATGTCCATTGGATAAACAAGAGTGTATACTTGCCAGTGTGTATTGATTGTGTCATCTTAACCTGATTGAGTACCTAATTTGTGAATAAGAACGTGTTCGACATGACCCTGTTGAGAGAATATTGAGTCTAAAAGTCCATAGTTGGATTTGAGTAAAGACCCAGAGCTAAGCTAGGTTGTATTACAACCCGGCATAACATCTTCCTTTATATATATATATATATATATATATATATATATATATATATATATATATATATATATTATATAGAGAGAGAGAGAGAGAGAGAGAGAGAGAGAGAGAGAGAGAGAGAGAGAGAGAGAGAGAGAGAGAGAGAGAGAGAGAGAGAGCTCTGACACGTTTCACCGGTTTTCATTCTTCCAATATTATGTTAAGAGTTGATCACGTATATGCACGAGGAACCTGTTGAATCGGTTTAATGTTGCAATTAACATTCCCACTGGGTAAACATTGTGAGAGAGAGCGAGAGAGAGAGAGAGAGAGAGAGAGAGAGAGAGAGAGAGAGAGAGAGAGAGAGAGAGAGAGAGAGAGAGAGAGAATTTCAGAACCTTAAGGCTACATCATTACATGATCAAATTATACAGATAGATCTTAGGTAGATAGATACGCACATACACAGATAGGATAGCTGGATACGATAGAAGGATGAATGAGGGATAGACCGAGAGAGCGAGAGAAAGGGAGAGATAAAGACAGTCATTAATAACCTCAATAAAATGGTATGTCTTGATAATAAAATACAATAAAATACTAAACCCTGCTATAGTCCGACCAACCTATGAAGGCACTATGGGTGGGGTCGCAAGAGGACTTTGGAGAATGGGGAAATGCCAAATGTTGAATTATATACAACAAATTTCTAATTTTTAGCCCCTTACTACATTAAATGAGTTGTACATTGTACAATGTACACGTATCTCTACGCTTCTCACATATAATAACTTTTTGGGTTTCGTACATAATAATACTTTGCGGTATATTTAGATATTTAGTCCCACATGGATTACATTATTTTCATTTTTTTGTTTATCTCTCTTTAACCCCATTTAGCCCCTACACGTTTGTATTATTTCATGAAATCTACTATGATTTGTAGATATTTATGTAGGCTGTTTATTTGCTTTTTAGGCTGAAGATGGCTTGTGCTTAAGCCGAAACGCGTCCCACAATCAATAAAGATGTATATATCAGCACTGGTCTTACTCTTTATATATATATATATATATATATATATATATATATATATATATATATATATATATATATAAATATACTGTTATGCGCAATTTGTTAAGCACATTAACTGATTTGTGGGTGCTTCAGCAGTAGTAACACATAGATAAAGACAAGGACATAGATCACAGTATGTATACAAATCAGAGGCTTTATTGACTTACTCTCAACACACAGGGCAGTAACGCAAATAGTCCTCCTATTAATTACTATTGATGGTATACAGGCAGCAATGTATTAACAATAACCTTTAATATATACCTTTAAGACACTAGGCACAGGGGCAGAATTAGTGTAGACACAGGAACTCTAGTGAACAATGGGTCTAAATGGATTTCCTTGTTAACATGAGCTTAGCAGGTAGGTCGGGTCGCCCTCCTAAAGGGGGATGGGCCTATTTATTTGTTTATATATTTATGTTTTTATTTTATATGTTTAGTTTCCTTCCTAGACCTCCATAAAGTTTCAAAACACATCCCTAAAACCTGATCTGTTTGTACATTTGTTTATAGATAAATGTCACGGCCGAAAGCCAGTTACTGCTATATCACAGGTTTGCTATCGCTCGCAAGGGAAAAAATGGACACCTAAATTGTACGAGGGTCTTCATGTTGAGAAAGAAATGGGGCGAAAGGGCTTAAAATTGCCAAACTAATAGGGCGAACATCTTAAGATCTAAAAACTAATGGGATTAAGCATGAGGGAGATTGGGGGCCAGAAACATGAACCATCTCCCCTTAAGGTGGGTTTTCTGAGTGGAACTGTGGCGAGATATAGGAGACAGATTTTTTTTTTTTTTTTTGGGGGGGGGGTATTAAAGAAGGACAGGGGTGGGGGGGGACTTCTCTTGTTACACTCGGGGTAATTGGAGGAAAGCTATCAGGTAAATATGATTAGAGTAATTACTTAGGAACAGGGGTTGCTCTAGAGAATGGTGCGCAATTCTGAGTTTCACATGGTTGCAATCTCGAACGTTCAGGGGCGACCTCTGACAGGACCAAGATGAAGGGGCCTCGTTGCTCCTTGTATAGGGCTCTCTCCCAAGGGCGTCTTCAGAAGGTGGCTGGCCATACTTCTAGGCCAACTTTAGCTTACCACAGTTACGTCACAGGGCTCCGTCGTCCCTTCTATATGAACCCAGGGCTTATCTCTGACTGTCCTCTATCTGACGTCGAGGGTTCGACTTCCACGTGTCAACTTCTGCTTAGCCATGTGTTGCACTTCTTCAGAGACGAAACCTTTTCGTATCCTGTTAATTACACTAATTACTAATTGATACTCTTCCTGTTGCTCTCTCCGCCCTCTCTCAAACTGCGTAGGGTAGTTTCCAGGCTCTCAGTCCACTCTCCTTCTAAGTGCTCGAACGAGGAGTCCTGATATGGGCTAATCTGTCTCGTTAATTCTTCTAACTCTTCTTCTAGATCTGCATCTGGTACGTACACAAGAACAGGTATTTCAGGGTCTTGAGAAGAAACGCTGTTCTAGAATAAAAGGATCTCCACCGAGAAGTCTGAAATTGAGAAATTTGTATGTGTAGTATGCAATGGGGAGCTCGTGTTGAATGTGACTGGCCCGATAGTGTGAACTTTGGCAATGATTTGCTGGAGCTGGTTGATAACTTTTGTTACCTGGAAGGTACCATCCTTGCCGGTGATGGGGTCGAGGCCACCACTACCACCAGAACAAAATGTGCTGGATAAAGTTCAGAGAAATACTGCTAAATCTAACAATGAGAAAGATGTGTGGGATCAAACTGCAACATAAGATATCTAGTGAACAGCTGAGGAGACAGTTAGGTATTAAGAGTACCGGTATCAGTGATGCAGCACGTACAAGAAAACTTGAATGTGTTGGGTATACTGTATATAGAGGATGGATGAACCAAAGAGGATGAAAAGATGCAAGTCCGTCAACATGTATGAAGCTGCACCGAGGGGTTGACCTATAAAAACGTGGGATCAGACTATACTCTTCGATATAGAATGTAAACTTGATAAGCGAGGTATAGTCAGAATTTAAATTTATGTACGATTACATGACCTGTATGTACAGTATAGGATAGATGATGATAAGTTAGGTTAGTTAAAGGCTATGATTACTTAGCTTAAGCTACATTATTTTGGTTTAGGTAATTTAGATCGGCATAAAATAAATAGATTAGGATTGACTAGATTGATTTTAAGTGTGTGATATGTACGATCTCATCTATTTTGATTGATCAAATAAACATCAATGTCCACTTCTTTTATCAAGCATTTTCGGTACCTTACCTAATGGGTCATTTTCCGGTCTGTTAATTTATTTTGGTTGTGTGCCCACAAAATAAATTCGTTATCATAATACTATTTTGATGGCTCTATTTAAAACAAATTTAGAAACAACATAATGTATACTTTCGTTTTTCTGACCAATCCGGAACCCACAAGAAAATACCAGATTGAAAATATATTTTTGGAAGCGAAAGCTAAAGATAAGTTTGGAAAACTGGCTTCATATCCCTTTACTAATGGCCCACAACTCTTCCTTTCTTGACTTTCGACAGCGTATATTGCGACCATTTCAGAGAGATGTGTATATAATGTATTTCTGCAATAGATGATGATGTTTATACGTAGGCCTATCCAGTAAACGAACGTATAACGTGTGATATTCTGTTCATATCTAATAAAGTAAATAATATATGTTTGTAATAAATCTATATTATTTAATCACTTTAGTTTTGAGCCTATCGCCCCCCCCCCCTCTCTCTCTCTCTCTCTCTCTCTCTCTCTCTCTCTCTCTATCTCTCTCTACTGTATATATATATATACTGTATATACACACACTGTATATATATGTTGGTATATCATGTTCAATTTTAGAATTAGCAGTCAATACAGAAAACCGATCTATTTCCATAGCACGTTCATTACATACAAACAATATTATATCCAATATTTAACCCACTGGATCCCAGCGCCACAGCGTATGCGTCGGCAATGTATGTAACGCTAAACCCCAGCGCCAAATACGTTGCGTCCGCTACTTCGAAATGATTTACTCTTGTCCTATGGTAGCTAGAGGCTTGAAGATGGTATGGGAAGCTACCTTATGATGTTGCCGAACAGTGGCGGTACGCGGCAACCACCTAGCCCATCCGCGTGGGTGAGTAAGGGCGGATGGGGAAAGCCAGTTTACCCACTTATCCCACCGCCAATTTTGTGCTTATTTATTCTTATCCTATGGTAGCTAGAGGGTTCATATTCATATGGGATATACCTTATGATGTTGCCCAACAGTGACAATACCTATCAATTGGCAATACCCAAGTCCCTCTGTGGTGGGAAATGGGGAGATAGAGCGTGGGAGTGGAAGGACTGGGCGGCCTCCCACCTCCTGTCCGGCCCAGTTGCCTTGTTTACATCAGGAGTTTTGGATGTACCTCGTCGCCTCGCTATGTTTATCGCTTCCCTAACGCTTCCTATAACATAATTGACTCCCCACCATGTGGAGAAGAGGAGGAGGAGGATGACCCAGAAACCACAGCATTCCTCAAAATTCCGCCAGGTCATGGTAGGGGTAAGAAGAAACGAGATAGTGTGTCATGTTGCTACGTACACAGCAAGTTTATGTGTATACTGGTCCTCTCCCACTCCCCCTGCCTTCACCACCACCTCCCCAAGATCGACGCACCTGACAAATTCTACGACAAGGCCTTCAGCACAAATAGCCGACTAAAATATTTGTGTCTGAGGGAAGAAGTTGAATTCATCAACCTCTGGGACAACTTCTACAACCAGCCTACTCTGTTCCGCAAGGATGGCACTCATCTAAACCCTGTGGGTTCAGCACACATGGGTCGTCTCCTACACGAAGCAGTCCGCAGCCATGGATCAAAACACGCCATCAGAGAAGAAGCAGCAGTGACATAAATCATCCAACGCCAAGAAAAAAAGAGAGGCAACCGAGGACCACCAGCGATAAGGACCGAAGACAGCGAGGACCGAGGACAGCCATTAACATAAATGTAGATCCGACAAGAACCAAAAATATTATTAAAGAGCGTTCCGTGAGTTCTAAAATAACAAATTTAAAGGTTTTCTATACAAACGCTCGTAGCATACGCAATAAATTTTCAGATTTAGAGGAGCTAGTGTTTACAGAAAATTATGATGTGATTGGCATAACAGAATCTTGGCTCAATACAGAAGATAGAGACTTTTTAGCAGAGTATTCACTTCCCGGTTATGTAATGTTTGAGAAAAGCCGAATAAATCGAAATGGAGGTGGCGTTTTACTTTATATCAAAGAAAGTCTTAACCCTACCCTCTTGTCAAAACCTCAAATTGTGAGCGTCGACGCATCTTTTGTGCTAATAAAGAATAATAAAGGTACAAAAATAATACTTGCATTAATATACAGACCTCCAGCTCAATCAGTGCAAACTGACCGAGAAATTTACGAACAAATTGCAGATGTAAGTAACTCACAAGATACCGTAATTTTTGGCGACTTTAATTTACCTGTGACCAAGTGGGGCGATACTCTTACTTCACACTCCGGACATGACTTGTATACGAACTTCAAAAGAGAGTTCGCTTTATCAATTTGTTCGAACGCCAACCCGTGGTAATAACGTTCTTGACATTGTACTTGCAACAAAAGAAGAATTAATAGAGAATTTGAATATTGGTGATGAATTCAGTAACAGCGACCATCGTACGATAACTTTCACTTTAAAGTTTACTAGTAACGAACCAAATAGTAGCATCGAAAAAGTCCCTAATTTCAAGAAAGCAAACTTCCATAAACTTAGAGCTATGTTTAAAGAAACTGACTGGAGCTTTTTAATTCACAATAACGACATAAATACATCTTGGAAGTTATTCGAAGCCACTTACCTAAAAGCAGTGCAAGACTGCATACCATCGAAAATACGGCGTCCAGGCCATAATAATAAGCCCAAATGGTGGAATAAAGATATTTCAAACTGCCTGCTTGCTAAAAAATTTGCTAATGATAGATTAAAATCCTCACAAAATGACGAAGAACGGCTGAAATTTGTAGAGCTACGACGCAAAGCCAAAAAGTTAATTAAGCAAAGTAAAAAGACCTTAGAGTTTCATATTGCGAATCAATGTAAAACAAACCCGAAAGAATTCTATAGTTATATCAGAAAGAAAAAAGTAGTTACTTCAACTGTTGGACCGTTAGTCGATGAAAATAGAGAATACACCAAAGACGAAGTACAAATGAGTAATGCTCTCAATACCTTCTTTGCATCAGTTTTTACAACAGAAGACCTCAGTGATATCCCTACACCATCGCCGATTCAGATTGATAATTCAGATGTTCTAAGCAATATCACCGTTACAGAGAGAGAAGTATTGAATTGTTTAGATAAACTCAAGGTAAATAAAACGCCTGGACCTGATACAATCTCGCCTAGAGTTCTAAAGGAAGCTAAGGATGAGCTCTCCAAACCACTGACATTACTATTCAATAAATCCTTGCAGTCTGGAACTATGCCCGATCAGTGGAAGCTAGCCAACGTAACACCGATATTCAAAAAAGGCAGCAAATCCCTACCCAGTAACTATCGTCCAATTAGCTTAACCTCAGTTGTATGTAAAATGCTAGAAACGGTCATACGAGACAGACTCGTAAATCACTTAGAGGAAAATAACATACTTAAAGATACTCAACACGGCTTTCGTAAAAAACGTTCCTGTTTAACAAACATCTTAGACTTCTTCCACGATATCCTCAACCTCTACGATGAGAGTAAAGCTGTAGATATTATATACCTTGATTTTCAAAAGGCCTTTGACAAAGTTCCCCACAAACATTTACTGCTAAAACTAAAAGCGCATGGAATACAAGACGGTGTGTTGAAATGGATAGAAAATTGGCTCAGCGACAGAAAGCAAAGAGTAGTCATAAACGGTAAGGCATCTAAATGGACCATTGTAAGTAGCGGGGTACCCCAGGGATCGGTACTAGGACCAATTCTCTTTCTAATTTACATCAACGACATAGATGAGGGGCTCACCTGTACAATCTCAAAATTTGCTGACGATACAAAAATTGCAAATAGCGTACTCTCAAAAGAACAAGTTGACGATATGCAACACAATCTAGATAAATTGTCATGTTGGGCCCAAATTTGGCAAATGAGTTTCAATGCGGATAAATGTAAAGTACTACATATCGGATACCTAAATGAGAAAGCAAACTATTCGATGAATGGCACTCAGCTTAAGAATGTAAACAGAGAAACCGATCTGGGAGTAACAATATCGAGTAACCTAAAACCGAGTCAACAATGTTCAGAAGTTGTTAAGAAGGCAAACAAAATAATTGGCTTTATAGGCAGGTCATTTGAGCATAAATCCAAAGAAGTTATCCTAACCCTTTACAATTCCTTAGTCCACCCTCTTCTGGAATACTGCGTTCAATCCTGGTGCCCTTATTACCAAAAAGATATAAACAAGCTAGAACGAGTTCAACGTAGAGTTACCAAAATGATACCTAGCCTAAAGAACAAACCATACGAAGAGCGTCTTAGAGAATTAAATCTATTTCCTTTAACCCAGCGCAGATTAAGAGGTGACTTAATTCAAGTGTTCAAAATCATCAAAGGCATCGACAATATGAACTCTAGTAAGTACTTCACTATCGACCAATCTAATTACACGCGGGGAAACGGTTGCAAAATTATTGGTAAATCTTTTAACTCACACGAATCTAAGAATTTCTTCTTCAATCGAGTTGTCAACTTGTGGAATGGGCTGCCCCGAAACGTTATAGACTGCATCACCATTGATTCATTTAAACTCCGCCTAGACAAATATCTCGCATCAAACCCGCGACTGACTGCGTTTGTAAATGAATAACTTTATTTTATCCCCCCCTCAGTTACTAACCCATCTGTCCCCTACTAACTTCCTAATCCTGCCACGGACATTAGTTCCAGGGCAGTAATTCCCTTTCCAATGTTCCCTTACCCACTCTAAACCACTGTTTGGACACTTGTTCCTCAGTGTTTTGGAGGACAAGCAACCTAG